>JAAGNO010017778.1:5967-20928 GCA_033439905.1 Ceryle rudis
AGAACGTTTTTGTTGGGTTTTTACCTTTTTAACACCTGGTGAATTCCCGGGAAAGAAAACCCGGGCCTGCACCTCTACTTTCAGAGTCTTTAAAAAAAAAAAAAAAAAAAAAAAAAGGAAAATATGTTACCAGTGAAAAAAAAATCTAAGGCAATTGCTAATAAAAAAAAAAAAGGTACTAAGAAGGAGGCAAGTCTTCCATTTAGGCCCTTGCATCTCTTAAACTTGTCAAAAGTAGTTCGTTCGACTCCCCGGTCAGTCACCACTCCCTGACGGAGAACGCGACCGGCGTTTGCCAGCAAGCTCGGCCCAGCGCCACGGCTCCGCCGGCACCTGCAGCCCTTCACTCCTTGCACGCGCCGACCGGCCGCGGAACGCCCGGTGCGGACGGCACCGCCCCAGCTCCCGCCCGGCCGGGGCGTGAGGCGGCGGAGCGCCGGCGTGGGGCAACCCCATTGGCCCAGGCCGGGAGGGAGGGAGCGGGCAGGAAGCGGAGACCTCTGCGGCCCTGGCCGACACAGCCGGAGGAACGGCAGCGGCGAGGAGCTGCTGCCGCGGCGACAGGCTGCTGCTGCTGCGGCGGCGGGACCTCCGCTCGCGTCTTCGCCGTCCCGTAGCCGGCCGTTAATGTCCCCTCAGGCGCCCCGGCCGTGACCCGCCCCGCAGCGGCTCGGCGGGCAGCTGGGGAAGCGCCGCAGATGCCAGACAAACCCTTCTCCTCCCCAACGGGCGGCCACCGCCCGCCCCGGCCCTCCTCCGCCACTCCCTCCTTTCCTTCTCCCGCCCGCACTCACAGCGTGACCCGGGACACGGCGATGCTGACGGGCACGCTCCGCTCCTTGAAGGCGGTGGTGATGAAGCAGCCGAAGGTGAGCGCCGCCATCACGCTCAAAGAGAAGGCGAATAGCGAATTGGCCCGGGACAGCACGGTGTTCATCTTCCCGCCCGGCCCGGCTGCCGCCCCACACAGACTCCCAGGCTCCGGCCGCTGCTCGGAGGTTGGGGGGCGGATCCCGCGGAGCCGGCGGCACCGGGACGCGGCAGGAAGCGGCGGAAAGCGCGCCCTCGCGGCCGGTGCGGACGGGAGTGGCCTCACCGAGAGCCCGCCCGGGCAGGCGGGGCGGGGCCGGGCCGCGGGCGCAGGCGCGGTAGGCCCGTGGTCCGGCCCTGGCCCCCTCCGCTTCCGCCAGCCCCAAGGCGGCTGCCGTCCCGGCCGTGACGTGGCGGCGGGGGGACGACGATGACACCGTACATCTTACAGCCCCAGCGCGTCAGCTCCTGCTCGCTAGCCCTTGGTTTTGCGTCGCGATGCCTTTTGAAGCCCCGCCCCACGCCTTGCTCCCACCCCCCCCGGCCTCTCCAGCACTTTTGAAACTTGGGGGTTGAAGGAAGAAGCTCGTTGTGGCCTCGGGCTGTCGCCTGGTGCTCACAGCGCATGCTGGAGGCACGTCTGTGTCCCCCGGGACCGGTGCCCGACGAACGGCTTCTCGGGGTTGCTGTTTGGTGCTTCTACCATTAATACCGGCGGTAGCTACTCTTGTCCTAGTTATTTCATTACTTTGAGAAACAAAAAGGTTACACGTTGGAGCGGTTTGTGTGGATTGTTTGCCACCTGTGTTTCTCAGGCGTTTGTTTTTAGAGGGAAGTTGGTAGATTTTTTCGTTGATACGTGAGTAACACTTGAGGTGAAAGCTTGGTTTTTTTCACTCGGTCTCTTGTATCTTGCTTTCACTGGCATTGTGTCTTGCTGTTCGCTACCTTGTTTCCTAGAGGTTGTTCCATGCGTGTTTGATACATACATGCTCAGTATGCAAATCAGCTCATCCAGAAACATTTAGTAGCTGGCCCTGTCACTGGAATCTTTTTTTCTTTACCAGATGGCTCTGCGATCCCACACTGGTAGCAGGATGATGCAGGATAAAGTCTTTCATCTTCTCCAAACTGGTTGAAATTTCACTTCAAATCGGTGCTAGCAAAGCTTAGCTTATGTAGTGAGGTGTTTTCTGACTCCTCTTCCTAGGCTCCTCCTTGGTGCCTGTTCCCGCACGCGGGAACTGCAACCGTACAAGTCCAAGAACCGGGGAGAGAGATGCTTGTACAATGTTTGTTGGGTTTATTAGTTTTTTTCCCAATATTTCATTATATGAACTACACCATACCTGATTAACACAGATCTCTCAGGGTGGACAACAGGTGTCAGCAGTGGTTCAGTTATGTTTAGCTTCCATTTCCCAGTTCTAAGATGCCAACGCTGTCAGTACAGGGAGTAGGAACAGGAGCTCAAATACATGGGTCTAAATAGGTGGAAGGCCTCATGGTGACCGAAGGAATAGGGAGAAGAAGGCGTGGACAGTCAGGCCGTTCTGAAATACATGCGTTCTGTAATGATGATGCTGTTTCTTTTCCTCCCCTGTAACTGACAGTCAGGTCTGTGATTTGGGGAAGAAAAGTCTTTGCAAATAAAGGTAGGGAATGGAAGATGGAAAAGATCATACTAATGCTCTGTATTTCCATCCAGTTTGAGTCTCTGTGGCACGTCTCTGTTTATCCCTATTGTTAAATGCAGGATGTGAAGGTACCTATGGGGACACTCCTTGGAGCTGAGAATCTCTGTTCCACTGCACTGTTGTTTTTTGTGTCTGTGCATTTACCAGCATGAAATCAGCCACAGGCCCAGAGAAGGTGGGCTCTTTAGCAATATTCTAATGATAAACTCTTTGCTGTTTTGTATTTGGTAATTCTCAACCTTCCTGATATTCCAGAAGAACTCCAGAAACACAGAGAGTTTCTTGTTCAAAAAGTTTTGCTGGCTTGTTATTGTTTTATTGTTTGATTTGTTATTCAAAACATTAATTGTTGTGAGGTAAAGGTTTTTTATTTAGTCTGGAACGGTGTTACTAAAACCTTGGATAACTGTAATTGAAGAGTGGGTGCTTTTCCCCAAAATATTTGAAGACTCAGAAGCAACAAGGAAGCTTTTACAGCAAACTGGGGAACCTAAACATTTCAGAAGTTGTAAAAACTCTGCTGTAATAAAAAAGGCCCCAATGTGAGCACTGTTCTTTTCTTGTATGTATAAATAAAAGGCTTAATTGCCTTTGCTCTTGCTTTTGGTTCTCTAAGTTGCTGTTTAGAGTTTTTCATTAGATGGTAAATAACTCTGCTGTTGGGAAAAACTTAAGGCAGAACTTGTAGGAGTAAAGAGGTGAAATTTCCAAAGCAGTAGTCAAGTGCCTGAAGAAAAGGCCTCAAAAAGTTTAGCTAAATTTATGTTAGCATGTATTTTTTTTTTAAGCAGATGAATAAATATGGCTGCTGCTCATGTAGTGATGGATTTATTTTAGCAGAACCCTTCCATGAATGTCAGTATATCTGAGCAATGTACTCGGGCCCAGACCAGCAGAGCATCTAAGGCACAGCAGTGCTCAGGCTGGTTCTTACATCAAGAAATTTCATAATTTTTCATTACAAATTAATTGATCAAAATGTAGAGATGGGATTAGGAGACATAGAGGTCTGAGACATAGAATTCTCCCTTCATTTCCTGTCCTTCCCAAGAATGACCTGACTTTGGAATTGTGTTCTTAGGCACTTTTTGATATACGAATCACAATCTTTTTTATAGTGTTGGCACAT
The DNA here is from genome assembly GCA_033439905.1 of Ceryle rudis. Taxonomy (NCBI): domain Eukaryota; kingdom Metazoa; phylum Chordata; class Aves; order Coraciiformes; family Cerylidae; genus Ceryle; species Ceryle rudis. Next base: position 9,604 of record JAAGNO010017778.1, read on the forward strand.
AGACAGGATTGATCCCAGTCAGCAGCTGATGATTAGTCTTCTGAGAGAGAGCAGCTTGCTCTCTTTGGTTGAGATGTTTCTACTCTCATGTTCAAGTTAGTGGGTGATTCCTTTAATCATCTATACACAAAATGTCAAGTGTTGATGCTGACCATCATCAGAGATTGCTATGAGTTTTTTGTTCTTCTGCTGAAGTCAGATTGGTTCTGATGTGGTACACACAGATAGGAGCTATGAGGTAGCTGACAGTTTGGGGCCTATGGTCTGTGAATTCCAGGTGAAGAGGAGGTTTTGACTTCAGCCCAAGTAGTAGCACCTTTGGCCTTCTTGAGGCTTACGTTTCTAACAAATTTTGCAGGTGAAAGTTTAGGTGTCTGTGGCATCTTTGACATGTACACAGCCATGTATATGCATCCTATGTTTTAGCATAAATGTCTAAATCTTTTATTGAATTTGTCCTTTTAATTATTGAAACGTTAATTCTTTAAGAGACAGTAGCAACACACAGCCTCTTAGGTATGCAGATGAAGATTAAAACAAATGTGGCCATGAGCAACTTGGGGGGGTTTTGTATCTATTGCAGCAGCCCCCTCTCAGTTAGCACCTCTTCTGGGTGGGCCATTTTTACAGTTTGTGTGGAAAGGCTGTGTCTAAAAGAAGTAGTGTTTCTGGACTTCACTGAAGAGTTGTTGTTTCTAACCTCTCTCTACTTTTTCACTTCGGATCTACAGAGTATGGAGAATAAGAAGATAACTAAACAGAAAGTTTTACTTGCCTCTGTATTCTTATTGCTAGTCCTCCAGCAAGAAAATCTCAGTGAACTTTTAATTTCTGATTTCAGAATGAACTTAGTATTTTACAACATTCTCTCATTTAGCAGCATAAGAATGCTGCATTGGAGGTGGAGTGAAATACACTTGGCTCCAAAACCAACTCTTAAGTACGTTTTGGAGCCCAACACAATTCATTTTTGGTTCCTGGCAGATTTGCTATTGCCCATTCCATTGCATGCAAAGCCATGTTAGGTAAAGTCCTCTCATACATCACTGATTCAGCTGAAACTCTCACACATCGTCGTGCTTTGCATTCTGTGGCAAGAAGCCTGTGTGCTGCTGATCCACATCACTCTGGTTTTACCTCATTCCCCAAGTCAGAAGTTCTTCATCACAGCATATTTTTATACCTCTCGTAAAAGAACCAAGCAGAGACTGTCATGCCTCAGCTTGAGGAAAAGAACATTTTGCTAGCTCTGTCATGATGATACCACTCAAGGGATACCAATTTTAGTGGATGGCAAAACCTTTATGATATGAACACTAGCACTGGGAGTCAGCTTATAGTGATATATGCTTGCAAAATAATCTTTTAACTGTCATCCCTACGAAAAATTGAAATTGGCTTTCTACTTTCCTTTTATTAATACTACTCATAGGCACCAAAATATACTTTTCACAGAAAGGAGACAAATGAAACCACTTTTAAATAATCTAGAAGAAAACTCGATGAAAGTTTGAAGGGGGTCCGAAGTTAAAGGAACAGATTGATTTCACTGTTGTTAGAAAGTGTGTAATGAAGACAAAACAAATCAGTTAAGCGATTAAAGAAAAATTAAAAGACAGACTATAATGTAGAATAAAATTAACGATTCTGAAAGGAATCCAGATTCCTTTCACATTCAGAACTCCAGTATCTTCAGCAAACTTTTCACTTTAGAGTATTTGACAGCTGTCTGATCTTGATGACATAATTTAAAGGTCTTAAACATAAATAAATAAAAATGTACTATGGATCCAAAATACTTTCGTAAGTCATGGTAGTATTAATTCAAACAGCTGAAGAAGTCTGTCTAGGTTTTGAAGTGGCAGAGAGGTATTAGTTACAGGTATAAATATGGTCTTCTGAAAACTGTCAGTTGAGACAGAAAATTCCGTCAAGTTCATTTCTCATGTACTAACTGTGTGTATGATGAAAACCAAATACGTGCATCATGGCTCTTCTGGGATGTGTTACAGATTATTTATTTATTTAGAGACTATTTATTTAGAGGTATTTAATAAGAACATGTGACACTTTTGCCGTTCATTAAAGAAAATATTAACTGTAAAAACTGAAGAAAATACCAGATTCAGTTACATTAATTTAGATGAATAGGGCAGTTGCACTGCCTAGTAGAGAAATGAGAAAAGGCAAGGTCAGTTCTGCCAAGCTAGCTCAAATATCAAAAGCATAGTAGCTGTAGTACCACATACCTAAGGAAGAGGGTGAGTTGCTGAAGAAGGAATCTGTTAAGTTCCATAGACGTGGTTGGTGATGAAAACATTTGTCTGCACCCACGAAAGGAACTAAACAAAGGGAAAGAGATGCAAAGTGAGGAGACTCCAAAGGTTCACTGATGTAGCCCTATCAGTACAGTACAGCCTTCAAAAATTACAGCTAAACATCCTTATAAAGAGGCAGCTTGTACAAGCATTTTTACATTCCTCTCTTCTCTCATAGTTTGCTACTACTTTTTAACAGGAGGTTACTATCTCTGTAGTGGATTGGGTGCTAGGGGGTGTGTTTTTTTCAGACAAATCCATCAGGTTAATTTAAACTCATCGACAGTTTAAATTGCCAGATTTTGAACTGAAGTGACTGAATGCCAATATACATTCCTTCCTGATGATTTCCAGGAAGGGAGAAAGAAGGGCAGCAACATTTAGCTGAGGAATGGGCAGCTGGAGTTGGTAACTTTTTTAACTCCTGGGGGTCAAGATTTGCTAACGTTTCTCTGTCTGTCAGCAGGCTGTGTGTGCCTGCTGCCTGACATGTTTCTGGTTTTAGTAATGTTTCCAAGCACACACATGACTTATTTTGGAATCTTTCTCTGTAGTACTCTGAATAATTTGATTGTATTAGCTATCCAAAGAGGACTGCAAGAAATGCTGTAGGACAATTTTATGATGTTTCTTAGCAGAACTCAGATTGAATTTATTTGTAAGCAGGTCAGTTATACCTCCTTCCCTTCTGTGCAGAACTTCACATGAGTGAGTAGGTGCATTAATTAAGCAGATCAAGCATGCTCGTATGATAATGTTGCTGGTAGCAGGGATTGTTTGACACTAGACTTGTAGTTGAAGTGTTATCTATCAGCACTGTGAGGAGCAGCTATCCAGTGGGTGTATAACCAGGTGATACAGCTTTAAAATTTTTGTGTTTTCTTTCAAAGAACTGAGAAAGTTAGGAAACCAGGATTTCGTTATTATATAAATATTGGAGTTACTTTCTATGTTTTAATATACATGTGGGATAGAGAATATTTTGTCTGGAGATACTGATTGATATTTAAATCCTTGACCAGCAATTCCATCCTCTGGAAATCCAGATATGCAAGTCTGTATGTTAGAACCGGTTTTCTAAAGATAGGATTAGTATTTTCAACAGACAGGAAATTCAAAACACCTGAATAAAAACAATTTAAATAAAAGCAATAGAATAACTACACTTTTCACAATACAGGTGAAAGGTTGTATCATTCATGTACCAGAATAACTTCGTTTGTATAGAACCTAAACTGTATCAGAGCACTGATTTTAATATAGTGGAGGGGGGGAGGGAAGTACTACTGTATCCACCCAAAGGCATGAATTTGGGCTTTCTGGAGCAGTTTGAGAACTGATGGAAATAGCCTGATACATCAAAATGAGGCCTTGAGCAACCTGGTCTAGTTGAGAGGTGTCCCTGCCCATGGCGGGGAGGTTGCATTAGATTATCTCTAAGGTCCCTTCCAGCCTAAGCCATTCTTTGAACTTAAGGCTATAAATTCCAGCATTTGAAGTTTTAAGAATGGTTTTAAAATTAAAACAGTTAATTGCCAGAAACGTGGAAAGCATGACAAAGAAATGACTACATTGTTCTTGTTTTATTTGCTGGGAATAGGCTAGTACATCAAGATAGGGTCATCCTTGTCTGTCACAGTATTACTCTGTTCTTAAAACAAACCCCAAATCCTAATATTATTTATCTGCAGCGTAGCTGATGCCATTTATGTTGTGTGCTATGATAAAACCTTAAATGTTATAACAATTTTGCATGTTATCCCTTTTGTAGCCATGAAGTGAATGAATATGAAATATTTAATTTTATTTAGGTTTCTATCCAAATTTTGTGTTAAAATTATTAGATACCAAGTTAATTTCAATATTGTTTTCACCAGAATATATGAGCATTTTGTTAACAGCAATGAAGTTATCTTCATGGGTATTCTGGTCCTCTTGGTCCCTTTAAACCCATTTTACAAGTGAGGAAAGGATGCAGAGAATTTCATTACCAAAATTCAACGCTATACAGGAAATGTGAATGTCCAGTTTATGCCACTACTGTTTTCAAGCTATAACATTATATATTGTTACATATTGCTGATGCATTTCTATTTGGAAGCTCTCGGTGATATGCACTGCTGCCAGACCACACTCCAGTTGCTTCATGTTGCTGTGTGATAGAAAATCTGGAACACTTGCATGCCAGTTTTTTACACACTCTCATGACATCACATTGACCGTCAGATCCTTGTAATTTACTTATGCTTCTACTTTCTGGCTTCTGTTAGAACATCTGTAGCTTTCTTTCCCTTCCTGGTTCTCCCAGTTTGCGTGGGCTTGCTGTCAGCTATTTTGTGTTTGAGTCTCAATATTCACGTTGTTGCTTCTTCCAAAATGCCGTGTGAGTGTTAACATCTGAACAGTTGTTCTGTTTTCATGACTGGGTGCCTGGTAGCACGGGCTTGCCAAGAAGCTGTAATGGCAATTTCTGCAGAGCCTTAGATTAGAATAAACTTGGTTGTTCTGCGCAGTTGGGAGAGTTTCCAGTTAAGCTGGCACATGTGACTTACTGAGCTTAAAAAAGAAGTAATAGTATTAGGAGAGTAATTTTGCCAGCTATTTATGAGCATGTGTGAACTGAAGTTCTGAAAACTCATAATTTCTTTCATTTTTATGTAGTTTATATCTAAGGAGGGAAATTTTTGAAGAAGACAGAAGACAAGCTTTTATACAGGAATAACTCTCCTCAATTTTCACATTTCTAAAAGAAAGTTTTACAGATCAATGAGGATTTTTGAAAGATCACTTACAAAACATTATATGCATCCACAGCCATTTTTTTTTTTGAAGTTTTTTTAATTATTTTTGTTGATCCTTTTCAGAAGAAATCAACCTGAAGACAACCTAATAACTGAGAAATTTCACTGGTTTGTCTGTTGCAGTTATCAGAAGGAGTAAGGGGAAGATTAACTCTGAGTGCTGCTGTTAACTCCAGCTGTTATTTTTAGTAATTGCTATTTGCATTTTTGCTGCCACAAAGACCATTTTATTAATTAAGAAAATGTGGGAGAAGTCCACATGAGAAAGCACAGTTACTGAGTGGCACAATGTGGAATCAGGAAAAAATAGGGGATAGGTAAAACTATAAAGAGAAGTGTTTTCCATGAGATAATGATGATTCTTCCTTATTCTGCATGGTAAATTTTCAAACCAGCTACTTAAGATGTCTGGGGAATTCCATGGACTGATTGAGTTAAGCTTGATAATACCTAGAAATACAGAATAAGTAAGAAATTCCCATACTGGATATGTTACTAAGGAAAATATGATTTCTATTAATGATTGAAGCGGAAGTTGTCAGTGGTGGCTCAGAACATAATGCCTATTTATCCTTACGGAAAACATGACACCTCAATTCAGTGTCAGATAACAATGTGCCAAATATAAAAAGGGATTTTCGTTTGGCATTTTAAGTACTCACTCTTGCTTCTAACTATGGTATGAGGAGAGCAGTTCCTATTCTGGCTGGATGAGAAAATATCTATAAATGAAATTTAGGAGAAAATGTATATATTTTTTCTGACTAATGGAGTTTACAGCTTAAACTGCTTTTTAATTGCCCTTTTTAGTTACTGTTTTGACTTTTATGTGGATTAATTTTATTTTTTTCAAAGAAGAAGACTGGATGTCTGTTTCTCTCAAGATAAGCACAATTCTGTTGCTGTCTGTTAAAAATCTAGATACATATTTCCAAGCACATTTTCTTTTATCATTGTCTGTTCTTCATTTGTATTGGTTTATTTAAATGTAGTTTCCAGAAAACATTCTAGCTTCTTACTCTAATAAATTATTCCTGGAGCCAGGTGATATGAGGTTCGTTATTTTGCCACTTTCTTTTCCAAAATATGGTTTTGTATTATCTCCTTTATGTCTGCTATGCTGTTCATTGAAGTCAGGGGGATCTGTGGATGCAGTGATACTTGGCTCATGGCCCTCATTCCTGATGGACAGTTGCCAACATTCTAAAATGTGGGGGATTTTATTTTTTTTTTTCTGACCAGCAAACGAGAGAATCCAGGTTCGAAAAGAAAGGGTGTTTCAGTTCAAGATAACTATGGATAGAATATTTGAAACTATAATTAAAAACACTATTTCTTTTATATAAAAGGAAACAGAAAATTTAGAACAGCACCCTTCCCTATGCTGTCATGATTTTTTTATTGTAGGGTTATAGCTTACTTGGGAATCTAGTTTTGTACTGCAGCTCCTTAATTTGTATCATGTTGTGACACCGTTATTTACTCAGCAATTACTCACCCTAATGGAACAATTTGTGTGTAACTGCTGGTGACGATGAGTAATAACTTTATGGTATATAAGCAAATTAATTCTTAAAAATCTGAGGAATTTATATTTCCCCTTTTTAAAACTAGCCAAGAAATAAAGCCTGTCATGTCATAGGTTTAAAATAATATGATACAGCACTAAAATAATATGATAGAGCACAGTGAAATGTGTAGCATAAGCATTAGAAATTTTCCATGTTTTATATTTACTGTTGCATTTATTTAATTTAATTACATTTTAAGTAATTTAATTTTAGATGCTCTGGGATCTTATGTTTAAAAATATCTAGGAATTTCTTTTTCATATTCTGTTCTGAATACTGGCTTTGGTGTAAAGTTCTATGCCATGTATACTAGGTATTTTCATTCAGCCTGAACAAAATAATATGAAACTGTCAAAGCTGAATACATATTAAATCCCTGTTTCTTTGTTAAGATGTTTTTCAAGTATCTACTTACATGGTTCTAGTTTTGTAAGGAAAAAAAAAAAAAAGGTAGTTTAATGTAAAAAGAAGTAGCACAAAAGAACAGTTGTAGTTAGGAAGCAGGGGAACTTATTTTAGCAGAAACTGATTACCTGAGTTACCAAGTTTAGTACATGAAATTGTAGTTCTTAATTATAATACTTTTGACAGTGTATTTTTAAACATGTATTGATAGGCTAAATAAATGAATTAGAAATGCAGAATTTGGAATACAACAGACCTTTTAAGTGGACCAAGTACAATCCAGGGTCTTGGAACCTGTGTCTGTTATATTCCGTCCCACTTGAATATCATCAGGCTGGCAGGAGTGGTAGTGAACTCAATACTATGTACAGTATAAATAATCGTCATATTTTGAGCGGCAAGCATCATGACCAGCTGATATTTTCTTTCCTCAGGACCAGTTGTTCCCAAGAGTGTGTGGCTGGAGCATATGATCTTACCAACACATTTGAGAGCCCTACCCAAACAGAGAGAGATTTTGCTGCAGCAATGACTGTCATAGAAGAAAGTCGCCCTTTTGCCCAGCAGCTATCCAATGTCTACTTTACGATACTTTCCCTTTTTTGTTTTAAACTTTTTGTGAAGATCAGCCTTGCTATACTTAGCCATTTCTACATTGTGAAAGGAAACCGTAAGGAAGCAGCAAGGATAGCTGCTGAATTTTATGGAGTTCCTCAGGGACAAGGTACAGTTGTACTTACTATCTTACCACTACTGGTGGGGGGGGTGTTGTTACTGGCTTTTCTCCAGGTAATTATTTATCGGCTAGCCTCATTTATATTGTTTGTCAAATGACACATGTGAGTGGGTTTTGTTCCTGTAGTTTTCACTGTGTTGTTTTTTTTTTTTTTTTTAACAAAAAGTATCTGGAGCAGTGTTGTTAGGTTATTTAAGCTTTTAAAATATTATTTTATTTAGGTTATTAAGTTCAGAATAAAACCAAAGTATTACAGCCAGTGTCCTGTTAGGAGAGAGGCCTATATTAAGATGGCTATATTTAAGATTGACAAATACTTCCCAATCTAAGACCATTTTCCAGATTGCTTCTAAGGTTCCCCAGCTTACACATCTGTGGTTGAAATTTTCTATAATTGGTATGTGATTATTTTGCAACACTTTGGGGAATCTAGTCCAATTATATCAGAGAATTATTTCTTGATTAAATTAAAATTTTCTTACAATAATTTATTTGAGAAGATATAGTCCTTCTGTACTTTGAATTAGTGTCTTGGCACATATCAGGAAGTTTACTGTTTGTCAAGCTGAGCTTTTTGGTATCTGTGCTTTACTGAGTCGAAAGCTCTCGTGAAAATTCTTTTTTCTGTTTGCTCAGGCAGAATTTTGGCAGAGCTGGTCACTACTGTTCCCCCAAACTCATCCGTGGTGAACCAGTACCATCCACTCAGTTCTTTTTCTGGGTCACAGAACACAGAAAACTGTCTTCTCAATTGTGTTATTATTAATTATTATTAGTAGTTATATTATTATTAGTTATATTAAGTTGTTATTATTATTAGTTAAAACATGACTGAGCCGTGGTTTTGCTCAACGTGGGATCCCTGCTGCCTTGCTTGTCTTTGTTGGCTCTTCCTTGTATTCTGGGGTGACATCAAGTTTGAGTTAGGTGATGGAAGAGGAAGACTTGTCCTGAGACTTGTCCTGCCTCTTATCACCTTTACCACTCAAACCTAGGCACCATGAACAAGAAGAAATAACCCAAGCTAAATAAATGCAAAGGGGGAAACTGTAGAAATGAACCAGAAACAGTTTTAAATGTAAATATCTTTTTATTTTTCGTTACTGGGACAAAAATTAGATATCTTGCATGTATGTATTTAAATTTTCAAACCAGGGAGAGATGCTTACATCCTAAAGCAGGAATTTGCTTGCTTTTCGGAAGATTTACTCGATGCAGGTTTATATTATGTGTTCTCTGCACAATTTAGACAGAAAATTCCTGAACCCATGATTTTTACATCTGAGTATGTTATTCACAACATTTGAAGTATTACATGTGTGTTGGTGTGTGTGTATGTGTATGTGTACAGGTATATAGGAATGTGAGGGCATGTATATGTATCTGTATTCACTACAGTAGGATGGGAAGGACTGACTGACAACCCCACTGGCAGAAATACAGTGAATGTGGTAACCCTCAACTGAAATCAAGGATTTTTTTGTCAAAAGCTGTTGGCTATCTCTGAGGCAGCTCATTCTGGGAAGACTGACACAGAATAGGAGTAAAGAAGGAAAAAGACTGGGGTAAAACTAGAGGGAAGGGAATAAATGCTTCGAGTTGGAAAGTGAAATAGTCTCTGCAATGTTACCTGTTCCTGAATCTAGGACACTTTAGTTTGGTCATTTGTCAAATATCTGAACTATTATATCTACGTAGCTGGCCCATGCAAAAGATGAAAATCTATCACTCTTGCAGGTTACTGTTTTGCTTTGGCAGCAGAGGCTTATATTGATTTAAAGGCTGAGATATATGGTAGAGTTTCCGTTTTGTTTGTGTTTGGTTTTTGGTTTTGTTTTGGGTTTTTTTTTGTGGGTTTTGTTTTGTTTTGTTTTCCCCTGCTCGGTTTATTAAAAGAAAATAGTTAAGGCAACTGTTTTGTGCTTTTCACTTCCCAGCTCTCAGTGTTTGGGTCTGGAACAGCCCTAAGCACATGTTCAGCTAATATTACAGAATTGGCAAATTCAGCCATTTGTTGTCATTAACAGGACCAATCCTTGTTCTTTGGGATGCAAATAAGGCTCCTCAGAATGACATCTTTTTTATACCTGTGGTCTGTGTTTGTAGAAAGGGTGTGATACTGTCTCAACTCACACCATGTTGTGGGATTTTGTTTGTTTATGTTTGTGAAACAGTACAGAGCTACCTCATCGAGGTTTATAGAATACCATGTAGCATGCTGTTCAAAGCAGTATCTAGAAGATGTCCAATAGGTAGTGTGAAGTTACAGCGTGTAACATCAAATGATAAAATTAAATACTGAGGATCCACCTAATTAGTGATCCTGTTCTGTGCTATTTATTAAGAAATAGAGAAGCCTCAGCAGAAAAGAAAAAGCCTAAAACAGAGAAATAGCCTGTCTTTGCCTAACTGAAGTTTATAGTGCTTCAAGAAGTAATTCTAAATGGAGAAAAAAAATATATTTCTAGTTTTAACCTGATTACATGCTCTTAAAATTATGTTAGCGATGGTATTTTCAGTGTGCTTGTTAATACCACTGAATCACTTTTTGCTATCATAATGGCTTGGCTAGGACAGAGTGGACTTGATGATCTCAGAGGTCTTTAAAGCCTCAATAATTCAGAGATTCTGTAATTGTGAAAAAGAGCCTTTGGAATTAACGTGCTACTAGGCACAGGAATTATGTAATGTTTACTGAATGGAGCTCTTGAGTTAAAATAAGCCTTTTTTCTACAAAACGTGCATAATTGAGGACCTTTTCAGTACTGAGCAGTAGTACTTGGTGTAACTCCTTTTATCAAACTGAAGGTACATAGGTCAGTACAGGATTTGAGGTCCAGGATCACACATTTCCTGGCTGACTTTCTTTTGTGGCTTGTTCTCTGTTGAGTACAAGGAGGCAGCTTTACCTTTGTCATCTGCCTACTGTGGCCTTGTTGCTAGATATTAGTGAAACAGGTCTTATTTTCTTCCTTAATACTTCAGGAATATCTTCCTCCAGTATGGATACTTGCCAATCTGCTGCGTTAAATTCATCCTTTGGATCTCATATGTATGAGAACAGCTGGATGGGGATAGCATGCCAAGAATTTATTAGAAATTATTATACTGTGTATGTGGTATTGAAATATAAGAACTAAATCAATGTTCAGCAACAGCTAAGACCAGAAAAGCACATATAAAATATCTATTAATATCTATTAACAGATATTATTATCTATCATAAGTTACATTAATTTGTTTATGGAGGTAAAGTCGGAGTAAAGCATTTCTTGTGTACAACTGAAAGGCACCTTGCGAGGTAATCTGGATGCTCTAGGATCAAATACACATGGATTGTCTGGCAAATGTGTGTCTAACCTGTTTTTAAAACGCTTAGTAATAGTGATTTCTGCAGTGTCTTTAATGCACCCAATTACAGATTTTGTAATTCTTGTCACTAGAATGCTTCCCCGTGCCCCCCTCCACCCCCTCCCCCCCCCCCCCACCCCACC
>JAAGNO010017778.1:21028-38135 GCA_033439905.1 Ceryle rudis
TTTATTTCTGCAAACTAAATACATAAAATATGATTAATTATATTTTTTTCCATGTGTGAAACATAATCAATTTAAATACTGTTGTTACGCATCTTCATACTGCTACTGGTTTTGTCTTTTCTAGAATTAAAAAAAAAGAATTTAACTTAGTCTGTTCTCCCAAGTCCTGTTTTCTAAACCTGAAATTACTGTAGTTTCTCTCCTTTGGACTTCTGCCAGGTCATATACAGTTCACAGACATCTTTATTGATATCTAATTCCCCATGTTAAACAGAATGCTCCAGCTGAGACTTTATTAATGCAACCAGTGAAACTATTAGTTGGATAAAAGTGGAACAGTTATGTCACGTACTATATATATGATACCCTATGTAATATCTTCTGGAATTATGCTTTTTTTTTCTTTTCCTTTCTTTCCCCAACAGTAAAGTGTTAAGGATACAGCCTGTAGCCTACTATAAACCCCATGTTAAAACAGAGTCATTGTACTATGCATTTGCTTTTTCCTTTAAGTGTAATACATTGTACTGGCTTTCAGTTAATGTGCTATAAGACAGTTTCTCCATTTTGCTCAAGTCTGTTTTGAATTCTTTAGCTCTGAGCAGTTGCAACACCTGCAGTGTTATCTGCTGGCTTTATAAAAATAAATATGATATTCTATCATCCACAATATTAAAAAACTGAACCACACCAAATGCAGGACAGAACTTTACAGTCTTTTACATTTGTTTAAAGTGGATTAAAGACCCATGTCTTAATAAACTATCAAAACAGAATTATCTTTTCAGTGAAGTCAGTGGTATGACTACCATCAAAGAATTAAATGAAAATTAAAAGGGATCCATTCTATTATAGAGGTCCCATTTACTGGCTTGTTTTTAACTGTGGCACTGATTTTTGTAAACACTCATATACACAGCCTTGCTTCATTGAATTCAAAGGGGCTGATCAGTAGTGTAGAGCTAAGTGCTTTGCAGTTGGGGACTATAGCTGTGTGTGAATGGGTGATGGTGCCTAGCTTCTCCTTTCTGATTGTATTGAAGTGAACCTGTATTTATACATTATGCAAGAAAATTCACAGAAGTCAACATTTTATTAATTTCTTTACTCCATTTTAAAACACTGTGCCCTACAAACTGACCTACAAAAATGAGCTTAGTTGCAAATTAACTTTGTGTATAATTAGCTCCTTAGCAGTCTAACTGTGGTGACAGTGATCTGCACGGTAAGATTTCTTCTCTCACTGTATTTCCAGACCTGTGAAGCATTAATAACTCAGCCTTTTGTACAGCTGTTGCTGGATACAAGCTGGACGATCAGAAGCAGCCTTTAGACTCTTCCTACTATACTAACTATCTGATTTTATCATGAAAGTGCTCTGTATTTACAAGCACAGAGTTGGAGCTTCAGCTGAGTTTTATAGTTCAGTTGCTTTAGGATGAGGTCGTGGTGCTGTGCTATGAAGGGTTAATTCATTGTCAGGTGTTTTGGGTCTGTAACATAAAAACTTTACTGACAGATACTGGTAAGAGCTTGGTTTGTATGGAAGTGTCCACACATTGATAAAAAAGATAACTTTATAGGAGTAGGTATAGTTCCCATTTATAAAAAAAATGCATTTTAGCAAAATAAAACCTGATAGTAACTGTCAAAATGCTTTTAGCTGCAAGGAAAAGGTGGCATAGATGTACTTTCTTATGAAAGCATAATTTTGCAGAAATTGATATCCCATAAATGACAGCTAGTCATGTACATACACAGATACTTGTGGTCTGATACACAAGTTAAGTAGTTCTGACAACATAAAGTGCTTTTTTTTTGTGTAATATCCTATTTTTTTAATTAAGCCAACTCGCTTTGCAACAATTGTCATAGAATATCACTTTATGCATAACTACTATTTTAAAGTAATATTTAAAAGTTATTTGAAAGCAGAATTAATATTTGTAGTATTTTAGTATAGCTTCTCAAGATATATCACACTGTTTTTGCAGAACTGGAGAGGTTAATAGGCCCTGGTTTCTTCTAAATTGATAAAAAGTGTCTGCTCCTGAATGAACATAGCAAGGCCTGAGCTACCTGTCAGCTCAGGACTGTACTGCCTTGTCCAGGCTTGGTAGGAATGCTCAGGACACTAGTTATTCCTAGTTACTCTAAATTAAACCATTCATGGGAATAATTCAAGATTGCAGTCCCCATCTCCTTTCGGGATTATGAGGTTTGTAAATAATAAGAAGCCTTCTGATTCCTTCTTTTTCTTGTACACTGAATGCTGCTTGGGTGGACCCAAGAAACCAGTCCATTAAATAAAGTTCATAAGTAGGAAATAATGCTACGTTTCACTGTTAAGAGATCTGCTGTTTGGAAAGCTTTTGAACTGTAGTGAATGATAAGAGCAAACTTCTATTATTTTCTCGTAACAAGCTGCAATTGATAATGTCACTCAGCAACAGTTGTTAGGTAGGGAAGATAGGCATGAGGCATTTTCTCAACTTGCATTCCACAGAGATCACAGTTCTATTAATAAAAGCCATATAAGACCTCTACTCGCTTCCTGGATACAATAGAGATTCATTTAGTAATGATGGGGATATTATATGGCATACCTATGCACCATACCACTTGGTGTAAGGCACCACATTTAGCACTTGTTTTTCGTATGCAGCACGTAAGCTAATGGTGTAAAAATCTTAGGATAGTGTGAATGTTCTTTTTTGAAAGTTCAGAAGAGAGGGTTTTTTTGATGGAGCTCATCACCTTCTCTTATATGCTAAATAGCTTTGCTTAGCATGACAAATTACTGTCAAAGAGGAGTGGTACTTCAAAGTCATACTCAAGAAGATGCTTGCTTAGAATGAAGCAAATGACACCGTGTATCAGCAAGATACCAAACCATTCTCCTCTGAAGAACATAACCTATCTTAATGGGATTTTGGTGGGAGTTATATGATACAACTAGATTGGCATGGCCTATTTGCAGCAACAAAATCCAAGCACGTCTGTTGGCAAATATTGACTGTTCCCTCACCTTAAAGGAAATCTCCAAGGCTACAGAAGCTTCTAGTGAATATATCTGGTGGAGTCCATTTGCATACTTGCTTTCCTAAAAGGAACTGAGATATCCTATCATGTGGATTCCTTTGGTTTTTTTTGTTTTACTCCTGTCTGTATTTGTATGTTGGGACCTCCTTGAAAAGAGCATTGCTACAAGCCGTATTTTATGGTCAATATTGCTTATGTGTGCCTCCTTGAAACATGTCTTTTCTGAAGATGGATCTTAACTTGTCACCAACCTCAGTCCTGTTGGCTTGGCAAACAAGTTCAAAATTAAACGTTGTGAACTTGGATGTAGTTTAAAACCTGTATTTTTAAAGGTGCATAGTAGTAAGACTTGAAAGATAATCCTGGACCAATCTCCCTGCAAGGCCTTAAAGGCAACTGTTGTTGAAGAAAGCTGATAGGAAACTCCAGAACTGGATTGGGGCAAGCTCAAATGTACCATCTTGCACTGGTCTTTTTTGCAATAGTGGGACATAAGGCAAGAGGGAAAAACCAAAATAGCATAGCTCCCTGAAGGTGATGTCCTTTCCCTCAGCCAGAGGCTTGTTATGGCCAGGGTTCTGCTATTCATACTCCTCTCTTGTAGGGGGTGTTCTCAAACATGTGCAATGTGGGCAAGCAGTGAGTGAACTTCTGCCAGGGTTAAATGATGATGGCTTTGGGGGAATGCACTACGTGCCGAAGTACTGAGATCTATTCATTATTGCAGCAATGCTGGCTGGCTGGTCATAAATCCATGATGGCATGCTGCATCTGTTGCACTGGTGGCTGTTACTCTTTGCTACGTGTAGAGTCCTTCTGGCAATAGGTATGATCTTTCTTGTTATGACTGTTCTCTCATGGTAATTGGCTGAAGATTCACTCTCTGGTGCTCTGTACCACTCCCATACTGGCTACTGGTCTCATGCCTTATGTCTGTCTTCTCTGTCAATATCCAAAGCCTGGGCCTGCTTGGTAACCTATTTGGCTAGATTCATCAGCATGACTGCTGTGATTTGGTTTACTTTAGCTCACATATTAGCAAATACTCTGTTACCGCTTCTCGTCTGCATGAAGAGGTCTGGCAGGTACACACTGCAAATCTACAAGTCAAGAAATGTAGTAAATATGTCATTGTTCCATATTTGACTACTGTAGGGGTGAGACAGAGCCTTTACCGTATCAGAATTTAAAATCTTTTCTTATCTTTCCATTCTGATTCCCAGTATCTGAGAATACAAGGCCTAACAACTGTAAAAATCTCAGAGGAAGAGGTAGGAAAATTATTAGCCAACCATGTTGTTGCTACCTTAATAATAATTTGTATTTCCAGCTAAGAGACACTGTACAGAGAGCAGGACTGTGCAATAGGTGCTTTTTTTGTGTGTGTGCTTCTAGTGGTGTAGAGAAATGTCATTTTATGTTTAAATAACTAATGACATTTTAAGCATTACCTGCCTATCAGCTGGCATTTCTTAAGATGTGGAGGACAGAAGACTGGTTGGTGACAGCTGGGTAATTCCTAAGCTTCTGGTTGACTGCTAATGACTTACATCCTTGTATTGGCCATTGTAGTGTCTGCCTCTTTCTCTGCCTGCTTTTTTGCAGGTAACGACAGCATAGCTTTCCTGAGTAATTATAATCTAAATACTATCCCTAATTGCTTGTATGCCAAGGCAGGGAAAGTAATGGCCTGCTGTATTTTCTTCATGCTGGGATATTTACTTAGATTTCGGTTGGAGGTTTTCTGGTGGATTTTGAATGTGTTTGAGTGTCTTCTACAGAGAAAAACATCTGAAGAACAGAATCTGATTACCAAGCCTAAGTAGTTTTGAATATTAATAGTTTTACTACCTCATGAAGTGGAGAGACAATGTTTTTTATTTTGTAGCTGGTGTAAGGCAGTGTACGCATGGCTGATTTGAGGCAGATTACACAGCAATTCCATGTCAGAGGTGAAAGTGAAATAGTGAGTTCTTCAGTCTTACCCCACAGTTTTAATTATGTTCATTCCCTCTTCATATCAACATCTGAAGTATGTTTTTAATGCACCTCCAGCTGATTTCTGATGTTGGTGTAGCTTTCACTTTGTTCTTTTAAATTTTTAGTTATGTACTGTTTCAATAGAACAGTACATAACTAAATTAATATTAATATTCTATTAATTCTGTTCTGTTAGAATAGAATTCTATTAATTCTATTAATTCTATTCTGTTAAAATTTAATTAATTCTATTAATTCTGTTAGAATAGAATTAATAGAATAAAAAATTGCTTCTAGAGTCCTGAGTGGAATAAGCTGTGCCTTCTTTAAATCATAAAAAAAAAAAAAAAAAAGCATATTTTTACACATTGCGTTTTGATGTCCTCCAAAGTATTTAAAGTAATTTAATAATAATTACTGGCAAGTGTCTATGGAATAGAGATACTTTTCCTAGTACCTTTGCCTTGAAGGTGATAAATTCTGGGGGCAGTCCAATTCCATTGGTAGTTCATTGCTTCCTGTGCAGCTCTCTGGACAAGTGTGAGCAGGTGCTGGTGACTCCTCTGGGGGTCTTCCTCTTCGAAGCCATGGCAGCTGTCTGTGCATCTGCTGGTTTCCTTGCTCCTGCAAGTCACGTCCCTGAGACTAGTAAGAGAGAATGGGGGCTGAAATATCTGTGGAAAGCAAATTGCATGAGCTACTTTCAGATTTGGACCACTCCCCTAGGAGGAGCCCAGCTGCTATCTCAGCTGACGACCTCACCAACAAAACTCCTACAAAAACATGTGGGTCTTGTCTTCCCAGCCCATTGTCAATCACTGCCCTGCAGTGCCAGATTCTTTGCTGATCCTGTTCAGCACCATTTTGATCCTGATCCTCATCATTTCTCCTGAAAGTGCTGGGATTCTGTTCCAAATGGAAAGGAAATGTAAGACTAAGATGAGCCTCAGAGTCATGGCAAGTACAGAATTGTCATCGGTTATTTCTCACCTGGACAGTAGTGCTGATGTCTTCCTGACATAGACATGTGTATACATAATCTTAGTAAGGTTTCCTGTTAATTGATCTTCCAGTTTTTATTTCCTTGAAGGAAACACTAGAAATTAACAAGTAATTCTAGTATTGAAGTAATATATTTATTAAGTTACCTTTTATAAAGAGCCCTTTTGCAAAAGCTCTGTTCAAGATGCAGTTGCAGAGTCTGATTGCTGGTTGTGTGGAAGTGTTTATTTCAGTCTATGAGTTATTCTACTTTGTTGAGCTGGATAAAACCAGAGGAAAACAACTTTCTGAAAGCGGAATGATGTCTGGGAGAGTGCTGTTTTGCTCTCTCTTGCAAGAACAGCAGCAGTCCACCTGTTTCTGTTCTGTAAAGAGTGTAGTGCCATTCCAGGAGGGCAGTTCACACATGCTGGAATTTCAAGGTGAAATTTGCAGCTGCTCCTTCTTCTTCCCCTTATCCTGTGTCACTATAATCTTGACTCTGATTTTCTCTTAAAGAAAAAGCAGAGGGATGTAGAAACTTTCATTTAATACCTGTATATCATTCCAACATCTTAGGAAGTAATTTTGGTAAGGTACCTGAAAGTAGTATTAATGAAACCCAGTGATGTTAATTTATTTTTACAAAGTTTTTGAATGGCTACTTTTTAGATCAGTAAAACAGGATAGTGAGGAAATACTAGAAAGAAATGTTGGGGATGTAAAAGTAGCATCTTAACATGTTATTAATACACAGAAATCACTGTAGTGTTTATGATGGAATTTTATCATGGAGTGCTTCTCTCTGCAGATATCTGTTGTATAGTATCAGCATGATACATAGTAAGAAACAAAAAATTCTACTATTAGTTGGTTGCCTTTGTTTTTGTTATAAGTTTTAAAAAAGTACTGATTTGTTCTTCTGACAACTGCAGCCTTACTACAGCATAACTGGATCAGACTTTCAAAATAATCAGTGAAATCTTTCCTTTTTTTGGTAGTCAAACCATGCTTTTATTTATGGAGGATGTTGTTCCTAGTTGATACTTGCAGGGTACCTTATTCCCTATTTAAAAAGCAACAACTCTTAACAACCAATTAACCAAGAAAACCCCACCAAACCACAAAAAAACCCACAGAAATGCTTCATAGTTTCATGGATTCTTCCTAATTCCAAAATCTCTCTTTACTGCAAGTTACATATGAGTAAAGCTTGATGCAGTAATAATTGTTTCTATTATTAAAAAAAAAATAAAAAATCCATTCTAATAAAACAGTTTGAAATTTTCTGGTTTAGGTTGCTTGTTATTCAAGCAACAAAGCATTGAATACTTATGCTTTAAGAATCTGTTTATTATCTGGTTAAATGATTAAAAAATGAATACCTTCTTCCCATTTAAATCATGTAAATAGTTAAGACTCATGCTGTAGCTAAGCTGATTCTTTCTCTGTTTTAAAAATAGAAAATGCTAGAGCAGTTCTTCCCTTCCCCCACTACGTACTCACTAGTCCAAGCTAGTAAATGTTAGTGAATGGATTTCAGTGTTGTAGGCATTCTACAGTAAGTACAGCAAGATCCTTTGTGAAAAAGTGAAAGGAGGAAAAAAAGGTAGTAGAAATCCATTTGTGGCTGTTCGTCAGACCAGAGTACCTGCACCAATGACAGACAGGCTTTCCTCGAGAAACAAACAATGACAACAAACACTGCTCTGCAGAGGAGCCAGAATCTCCCCAAAAGACGCCTAGAGAGTATAGGGGAGTGTCCTGCGAAACGAAAAGCTAGCTGGGGTATTCTGACCAGCCAAGGTTAGTACAGCAGCCATTTCAGAAACCTTCTACTGAAATATGTTAGGCTGACCCCATTTACAATGTTCTAACTCTAAACTGTTTGTAATTTTTTTTTTTCCTAGCTGTAATATAAATGCATGTTTATATTAGTGGCCCTTTCTTGTCTTGCATGGGTTAACACAAGGGTGCTGAAGCTATTTTTGTTCTTTCTGCACTCTTATCAGCTGATCTAAAATACTTTTTCTTGTTTATCTACCGTATTTGTTTTATGCAACTCTTTAAGGCTTCACTTACCCTGACTTTTGCTGTCCTGTCACAAGGTAACCGGATACTGAAGGCTGTTTACAACAGAGAACCAGGGAATAAAAGGAGGGGGAGTAAACTTTACATATAACTTTATATGTAAGGAGAAGTTTATAGTTAACTGAAATAGGAGGCAATGGAGGAACTAAAAGTTATTGTCCTGTACTAAGGTTCGAAGACAAGGATATAATTGTTTGCACAGAAGAGTACTTAGGAGGTATTTAAGTTGCTGGATGTTTATGTTTTCAGCAATGAGGAACAAACTACTATAGAAGAAGTGTTTAAGACGGCTATTGTCTGTGCCATATTTTCCTACTTTTTTCATAATACAAGTATGTAAAAGGGAACTTTTGAGTAATTGGAAGAGTCTAACAATTTTTTAAAAGAATGATCATAATTGCAAATTATATTGGCTATATCATATGACAAATTGAAACAAAGAAGAAGACAAAGAAACTTGAAATTCTTCATAATATAGTATCAAATTTAAAACTGGAAGTGTTAAAATAGTCAAGGAAAGGAGGAGACAGGAAAGAGAAATTTGAGATATAGTGCATAAACATAATTGTGAATTTACCATGTAAGATGTTAGCTGTATGTTCTAGGAATCAGAGTTACTCTTAAAATACCTTTGCTAATTTCATGTACTGATAATTGTAGAATGAAGCAATATTCAAGAATTTAAGCAACAGTTCCCGTAGCTTCCCCAAAGAACTGCTTGAGTGCAATAGGTACTGTAAGATTACATTTATTCATCAGTTTTAATACACAGTGTATATTTTACCATTATACTGTTCACTGTTTGGGCTAAGATTTCCTGATTTATAGTAACTTTCATTCATTAGTATTTCAGCTAGCTGGGTCAGTACTTGCAAAACAACTAAGACATTCTACCTCAGACTGGAAACAAACTTGACAAAAGTTTATCAATATTAGCATGAGCCACTCCTTGATATGGTTCAGGCTTAGGCCCTTTGCCATTCTTAAAAGGAAAGAGCCACAGTTAGCTAAGTCTTGAAACTTTCAGAATCACAGTAAAATATGGAAAATATAGTGTTCTGAAGAATCCATCTTAACGCAGTCCGCTTACTTGCAGACTTTTTGAGATTTCCAAATGGGGTGTATATATTTATAGATGGACACCTTGAAGTACTGAGAAGTCTTTTGTAGTTGAGGCTTCTGGTTGTTGCAGTTCACTTGAATAACAGCTGTAAGGAATATAAAATCTGAAGGAGGGTCTTTTTTTTCCCCTCTATTACCATCCATGGAGTTATACAAAACTGACTTTGTTCTTCAGGCACCCTTGCAGAGCAAATGAAGAGAAAGTCATAATGCAATGAAGTAATTAAATATGCAAACTGGAAAATGGACTAAAAGTGATCTGGAGAGTGGAATACATCATCATAAGGTTTGGTAGAAAGGTGAAAGGATAGAGTCGGGCTAGGAAAAGGTCTTCGTCCTACTGTCTCGAGGGTCCACAACCAGGCTATTTTACCAAAATCTCCTGGATGTGGCAAAAATTGTCACACTAAGCCCAGCTTTGCTGCCCAGCTGGGTACTGCTTTTAAGGATAGGATTAGGCCACATGCTGCTCTCTGGCAGGCTGGGAAAAGACTGCAAATTCTGAGCACAGTTTGGGGAAAATTGGTTGCAGTCTGGATTAAAGCTGAGAATATTCCAGGCAGAAGGCCTCCAGAGTCTGACCTCAGCTCATAATGTTCGTATGCCTTTTCGGTCACCTTCTACTTGGGAAGGCCACTGAGAAACCCTTGCTTTATTTTAGTGACTTGGTCAGGACAATAATAACAGCCTAGGAGCACTACCAGCTCCTCAAATCTGATGTTGGTCTAATGGACTACTGAGTATAGAAGTTGGTGTGATTTTACACCTTGGTGTTCTAGCTATGGCACACAGAGTTTGCAAGCTACTTTCAGCTACAGAAATACCCAGCCAGCTGTTGATCCTTCTAGAAGGTGGAAAAAACCAAACTGTGCATGAGCAACAGAGAGGAGAGTGGTTGCTGTGCTTCCATGTGATGGGAGCACTGACACACTTCTGCCTGTGTGTGCAAGACCTGGCATGGAGCCAGCAGCAACTGCTGCCGCCACTGCCATTGTCATTGCCATCGTCATTACCATTGCCCTCACACAGCATGATACTGCTCTGCTGGGCACCAAGTGAGCTGTGCTTGGATATTGCTGTTGTGGGGGTTTTTTAGGATTTTTAATACAGTTTAGTGAGTCATGTTTCTAGGTGAAATGTATGTTAAATTGCAGCGCTTAAGGCACTCAAAATTGAGGAATTATTAACAGTAATGTTGCCCGTGCCACAGCGATTTGACTCTTATGCATTATAAGCCAGTATTTGACAACACAGTCACGTGTTGGATTTTTCCAAAAAGCCCCTGCTTCCTTTGGTGTGCAGGATAGATGATACAGCCTATATTTTCCTGTATGTCACAAAGGTTAGAGGGCATGTAGTGAATGGTAAAAATAAGAGTTCACATTTTAATGTTTCTAAAAGCAAATTCTGTTCTTGTCTTTGCTGTGGCACCCGTGTGTTTTAAGACCAATCATCTAGCCTAAAAGTTTCTTGACTGATCATGGTTATTATTATCTAAGGCTGAAATTTCAGAAGCTCAAAGCTCTCATAACTGTAATTAAACCAGGCTTTCAGTGTATATTCTTAATGCTTAAGTACTCTGGAAAAAAATAAGCTATTAGATTGGTTTTACAGTTTAAGCATTAAAACTCTCTATCTTTTGGTTCCTTAGTTATAAAATAGTGTGAATGGATGATGTTATGAAAATAGATTCAGCAAGGGTTTTGAAGTATTCTTTTGTTGCTGGGAGAATACCACGGAAAAGGCAATATAAGGTTAACAATGCTATAAACTGTAGCTGGGGTAGCATGTCTTAAAGAGTAAGACATCCTGCTAGTTATGGAGATACAAAATAATTTGAATGCTAGCTAATTCATTGAATACAACACTGGAAGGAGAAAATTAATGTGTGGTCATGTAATGGGAGTGCATCAGAAGTGGAACTGTGTGGGAAAATAAATTTGGTTTGTATGGTTTTCAAGAGTAGGAAGTCATTGGCATTTGCATTAGGAAGGAAATCCTCAAATTCTGGAAATCTGCATGATCATAAACCTTGAAAGGATACTGGTTTGAACCAATCAAGGTATCATTTTTTGTATGCATATGTTATATATATAGATGTGTATATACTTTTATACTGTTATATAATTTTCAGTCAAATGAAAATAAATATTATTTGAAATATTGAAATGAATGATTTAAATGCCACTTGAACAACAACTGTCAGACATATTTTAATCATCTCTAGCCTAAATTTTCATTATTATGGAGTCTTTCAGTGTTGACTGTTGGTATTGAATTTGTTAAAGAAATAATAATAAAAAAAAGTGGCTCCCGTTTTGCTGGTCATATCAAATCATAGTAGTTAAGCACCACAGATGCATTTCTGAGCTTTCAGATCTTTGACTTGAGATCTTTTTAATAATTTTTAGCATCAAATATCAATTAATTGGTTGACACACTCCATTATCCTGGAAGGGCTTTAGATAAATGGGTATTTTTGTAGTGCCACAGTATAAATGTGTTAGAAATTAATTACATATACAAAATATCAGAAATTTAAACAACTGGAGTGAAGTGTGTTGATCTTGGGACTATGATGTTACAGAGGTTTCTTGTTACAGTTACTGATCTTGACTATTGCTTCAGTTACCACAAACTGAAACACTCGAAATACATCACAAACAATAAAAGTGATGAGTTTGATACATAGCGTTTGTTAGGTTTGCAGAAATAAATATTAGCTATAACACTTTCCTGTCTGTGTTTCTCATCTCCCAGTAATGAACTGTGGCAGGTTCTGTTTTCAGTTCTTCTCTGATGTTACTGTTTCTTCTGAGTACTGGGATGCCATCTATTTTCTCTTGGAGCAGGGTTTTTCTAATGTTGAGCCCTGCATTACGACACTTCTGATGTTTTTAGGTGGTTTTCTATATGATAGTTTTTTTCCTGTTAATTTAGGAGCAGGATAAACTATTGAGAGAGAAGTTCTCACCTGTAGAGACAGGGGGCCAAACTTCCAAAAGCAGCCTCTTCTCCCAGTGAAGTCGGTTGGAAGACTTTAATTCATTTCTAGTCTGTCTTGTTTTGAAAATGCAACTTTTTAATGTACCTCTTATACCTTATTTATTTATTTATTTATTTTAAGACTACACAAATTTCTGCCAAAAAAAACCAACCCAAAGGATGAGTTGACTGGAGTTAATGACTTTTTACAAAAATATTTTTACTTAGTATTTTACTGCTATGATCATAACTCCAGGAATGACTTACAGGTAATTACAGGTAGATGTAAACGGGTGAATTCTGTAGGAAAATGTGAAGAAGATAACATTAATGACTTACAAGTGAGTCAAAGTCACACTTGCTAATCCCCATTTTGGGGGATATTTCCTGCTGCAAATAGTTGTCAAAACCCCAATTTAACATCCAAAGAAGTGTTTAGAATATGACTGTCTCAATAGTGAACTGCTAAAAGGAAAACATGTCAGCATATGCATCAAATAGCACTTGAAACATCTTCAGCATCTTTGCTTATTTCTTTTCTAAGTGCATAATGAGTAAGTAGTAAAATAATACAGGAACATTTGGCAGTGCTCCCTTACAAATCTATGTGCTGATTTTTCAGGCTACAAAACTGTCTCATTGCATGAGGTTGAAAAAGGAGGAGCTGCCCTGCAGTTCTTTTTCAGCTCAAGGTCCTCTTGATTTCACTGAGTTTCTCTTGCATTGAATTTCCAGTTAGTATGTCTTGGAAGGCAAATGCACAGATCCTGACAATTTGAAAAGTTGTTATGTTAAAAAAAAAGAAATGTTTTAAAAAAAAAAATGAACAGAAAGAGTCACAGTCCTTTAGTGTAAGAAAAGAAACCGGCAACTTGTATGTGCTCGTATCTTCCAAGCTGTGCTTACTGAAGGGTGAAAGTTCATATTACAGTTAGCTGCTGATCGCCTTCCACACATAGCTGGAGTGTATTAAGAACAGGCCCAACTAGCAAGAACAGATTCTGTTTTTTATGTTTTATTTTCCAGATTGAAAGAAATGAGTAGGATTTATAATTGCAATTGGCTGGAAGTGCCGTGGGGAGATGGAGATTTAGGTATTGTATGATACTTTGTAATTATTTGTTTAACTTCTCCTGGTAATACAGTGAATATATTTATATATCTTTCTCGTTAGTGTTTACAAAGCAATGTAGGCTGCCTTCCTGGTAAACTGTATGCCAGAGAATTTGTAACTAATGTGGCTTCTAAAGATAGTTAGAGATACATTGTATTCAGCATCTGTCAGAGGTGATATCAGCAGGGAATTACTGCATTAACAGTTTTGGAATAGACTGCTAATGCTGCAGTTACAGACAACAATGAAGGAAAAAATATCCTCATTTAAAATCTCATTAATGCTTTCTAAGTGAGAGACATAGCAAGTTTATAGATTAGCAGAAGACAATCTAGCAAATCTAGACAAAGAATTTATTTTAAAACACCTTTGATGTTTATTTACTATACATACTTATTCTGAACATATTCTTGTCCCTGTGGTATTTAATGATGAATTACTGTGTTTATTGATAAATCCATTGGAATGAGAGAGGTTTTTTTCCAGACTTGGTTTGCACAAAATATTTCAGCAGCATTTTGTTTATAGATTTTATTTCAAGTAGAGATGATACAAGCACTTTGTATTTAATGGATTTAGCAGAAACAGCTAGCTGCTGGATGTCTCTCCATCAAGGCAGGGATATAAAAGGTGGCTGTAGGTGCAAAACAGAGCTCACACTGGGATCTGGCATCACTTGATTCTCCAATGTCACTGCAGTAATGACATTAACAGACATTATTCTGAGCAATCCAGGAAGGAAGGAAGTGGAGGAAAGACACATGGCAAAAAATGTTGCTTCAGATCCTACCTGCATCTTTGTTCTGTTTAGAGTTAAACATGGCTACAGAAATGTCAAAAATATTTAATGGGCATAAAACTTTGACACTTAGGATGTTATGAAATGTTTTTCTATATGATGGTTTGGGTTTTTTTTCCTGTTAATTTAGGAGTAGGATAAATTGTCAAGAGAGAGAAGTTCTCATCTGTAGAGACAGGGGGACAAACTTTCAAAAGCAGCCTCTAAATACAGTTTGCAATTATTTTTGAGGAATTCTTTGCAGGTGCCAGCAGGAGAACTTTATGGGTCTAATTCATTTGAAACAGAATGACTTGAGTGCTTGTTTAGATACTACTGCAGAAGGAAAACATAGGTCAAAATTCTCATAGAGATTACACACATCCAACACCCAACAGGATAAATATATCTGAGCTTATCGGGATGACAGAGAAAATGTTAATGTTTGTCAAAATCGGGTCACTTTAAGATTTCTGAGCTCCGTTTTTTTTAGTATAATACTCCTTAAAATCAGAATTACTTTGTGTATGGGGTTTTTTAGGTATTATTCTCACCAGCAATGAGAACTGCAAAATACTGCATTGAATAAACTTCCAGTAAAAGCTTTAAGTAAAAGGCAGGGAATGATGTGTGTGCACATACATGCAAACGCACACACAGATGATCAGAGCTTAGTGCAAATAATTCTAAAAAAAGTATTGGAAGTCAGATCTTGCCTATGGTCTCTCTGCTCCTACAGATGAAAGAGTATGAAGAGCTTCACAGTTACTGGGTCCTCTGACACAATAGAAATCTCCATGCATTTTTGAGATCAGGTTTACAAAGTTTTAGTTTACTATATTTTTTAACTTCTGTGATCAGTTTTATATAGTCTTATGATCATTTAAATACTCAGATGTGCTTTTTTTATAACTAAGTTTTTGATCTCAACAGCATCCAGTAGTGCTGAGTTGCATGGTGTAGTTATATGCTCTGTAAGAAGATACAGTCTGTCATCTGAGGAATTTTTGGTTTCATTCACTAACACCTCTGGGAAAATGGAGCTTTTATGTCAATTTTCACATTGTGCCCTATTTCATATGTTTTTACATATGCTCTGATTTCTTTTCAGGTTGAGCATTCTTAATCTTTCTGGTCATTCTTCATGTGATTTGGGGGGGTTTATTGCAACCAAAAGCATATTTTCTGAAGCAGGCTAGTGGACAGAAGGGGCCCAGTAGGAAACAGAGTCGATTTCTAGTGAGTAGTTACCTCTGGATCTTAGACTGGTGATTGCCAGTGATTGAGCAAGAGCCTTCCCATTTAAAATTCACTGCTTTGTCAATAGAATGCAGTAACTGGCTTTGCAGGCAGTTATGGTCCCTTGCAAAGGACGAAGTCAAACATATTTATGCACTGGAGATTGATCTGCCATTGTTACCAATTCACTGTACTTAGCTAATTCTGTCTACATTTTTTCAGGGATTCTGGAGGGGCTTGATATAACTCACATGAGTGTTTCTATCAGCATTTTAAAGTTCCAGTGTTTTTATCCGTACAGGAATAAATATTTAGGTTTAGGGTAAACATAAGGAAAAGCTTTTTCACATTGAGGGTGACAGAGCACTGGAACAGGCTGCCCAGGAGAGTTGTGGAGTCTCCTTCTCTGGAGACGTTCAAAACCCGCCTGGACACGTTCCTGTGTGACCTGATCTAGGTGATCCTGCTCTGGCAGGGGGGGTTGGACTGGATGATCTTTTGAGGTCCCTTCCAACCCCTAACATTCTATGATTCTATGATTAGCAATTCTTAATATATTTCAAAGGTTGCTCTTCCTTGCACAATCTCTTAAAACTGGATTCTTCATCAGGAGCCACAGGATGACTCTGGGACCTGGGCTGGGACTTAAGGGGGGAAAATACATGTGTGAAGCTGGGGTTGTTGTTGGGTTTCTCACCTCACCCTCTCTGCCCCCTCTTTCTTTTTCATGGGTCATAAATAAGTGCCAAACCTTTACATTAAGAATATCTAACTACTTTTTGCCTTAACAGCCTGTTAAAATTAGAACGTATACTTAGTATCATATTTGTACTACAGCAATTATTTTTTAGTGTGATTCTCACTGTATTTCTCTTCTTGAACTTGTGTAGTAGCTGCAGATTAATCTCGTGATACATAAGGATTTCCATATTTATTTTCATATACATCAGCTTTGTCAGGTCTTTTTCAGCGAGATTTGTCTTGTTTAAGTTCAAATGTCAATTTATTGAATTCTAGAAACTTCTGTATGTGTGCTGAAAAATAAGTTAGGTTTGTTTTTGGTTTTGTTTTTTTTTTTTAAATTGAACAATGTAAAAATAGAAGTGGGAAATATGGCAATTGATGAATATATTAAATAAGATTTTTGACATCTATATATCAATGTTTTGTTCTCTGTACTACATAATCATTTATTAGATATGTTTATAGTTAATAATAGAGCACTTTTTATTGTTTAGAAAGTGATCATTTGAAATACAGTCCCAAAGAGCAAAACTTAATTTCATAGGACGGTTGACTTTATTCTGTGCATTATATTTTCTGCTTTCTTCTATGCATTCCAAAGCCCTTCTAATTCATATGGTTAACTCAATCAATGTTGTTATTACATAGGTTCTTGGGCAGATCGCTCACCTCTGCATGAGGCAGCCAGTCAAGGACGTCTTCTTTCTCTAAAGACTTTATTGTCACAGGTGAAGGCTGTGTTCTTAAAATTGCTTTCATTTTTAATGTTACTTAATTTCTCATCTTAGATGATTAAAGCAGATTAAGTATGCTTTGCTTTTTTTCATTTGAATTTTTCAGACCAGTAGACATTTAGGATTTTTTTTTTTTTTTATTATTATAAGGTAGAAGTTAATATTTTAAATGTTTCCTCTGTGTGTTTTAAAACTTCCTCTCAAAAAAAAAAAAAAACCAAAAAAACCAAACCCCAACCACGGTCACTAAAGTATTTTTAGGACAGGACGGGGAGAAAAATAAAAAAAAAACAAAAC
>JAAGNO010017779.1:0-34741 GCA_033439905.1 Ceryle rudis
AAAGTTTTTTTTCTTCCATAATCTTGAATCACTGAAGAGCTTTAATAAAGTTAATTATCTGGTTTTATAATTAACATATTAGGCTACATGCCTTATTTCACTTAATGTTTTACTTTTGAGGAAGAAGTGTAAGAATGCAGAAATATAACTTTGATTTGGTAAGGGATTTCCCCCCACCCCAGTCACATAAACATAGCAGAGATCAGTTTAAATTAGCAAATGACAATTACATCAAACACAACTAATGAAAGACCTAAGTAAACACAGATAAGGAAAAAAAAAAGTAACATTTTTTTAAGGAAAAAAAAAACCCCAACCTTCATGGGGAGATGAACTGTATTTTTCTTAAGAGTCAAAACACAGTTGGTTGGCTAGTGGGCAAGCCAAGGTAGGTTCATAGATCAAACAGATTCTGATAGGCATATTTCCTATTCCAGCTGAATCCTAACAAATACAGTCCTTGGCCATGGCACTGATTTACCCAGTCAAACCTTAACGCACACAAAGAAATAAATTTAAACTCGTGGACTCTAGGCCAACCCAAAATCCCAGCTTTATGGGTGAGACTGTGGGATCAAGAATATGAAAACCAAGTTTTAGTGTTGTTAGTGTTGGTACTCTTGCTACAATGACAGGCTTAGTAAAAGTAAAGTTACTTAGCACAGCTTGACAAGAAATATAATTGGGAAGGACAGCAATTGCATGCGTTTAGCAATTGCTTCCATAGAAATACAAAATTGCTTCTGCAGAAATACAAAATATTCTTCAAAACAGGGAATGTGAGACATCTCCATTGCCAGCATTAAACCAGTAATATATATTGTCTTTTCAAAGCCTTCATTTATACCAATGATATTACTGCACTGGTTTGAGTCCAGACTTAATGCTGGGGCTTAAATGTAGTTTGAACTATATTGACACTTGAGATAAACACTGAATTGAGAAAGAAAAAGCAAGATGATGAAAGCGGTAATTGCACAGCATGACTCCAGAATGAGTTCAAACTGTGGGGAAAACACAAAATACAGCCAATCTCCCTAAAATGTATTGACACTGTAGGTCTCCCCCACCTCTGGCTTGCAATTTTGTTTATTACTGGAATTGTGTCAAGGCTTAGAGCCATCATAACCTTAATTTTGGTATGACATAGGCTACTTGGCTGCTTTACAGCTGAACTATAACCATGGCTGCAGTACAATAGTACAGCCTCACTGCTGCCTCTCCTGCCATAGCACCTGCAGACTGGACCTGGCACAGCTGCATTCCCTTCTCCAGCAACCCTACATACTCTGAAAGCTCAAACACAGGGCTCCTGCAGCAGGGCAGGGCTGTCCAGGGCCTGACATGCCCATCGACGCTTTCCCCAATTGCAAGGCTAGAAGTCCGTCACCCCCCCCCCCCCCCCAATGTTGCCAATGCTTGCAAATAAGATACTTGTGCCTCTTCTTTCTTATCCCCTGTCCATCTCAAATGAGTACTACATATGAACATGGAGAACAATCTTGAACTCCATGAGCAAAACATGGGCCAGATGACCCAGAATACAACGTGGAAAAATCTAATATTTGTGATTTGAAAGCTAAATTTTCTTTTGCCTTTTTAAATATGCATACCACATTCAAAATTGTAATTCTTTTCCAGATTGATATTCCCAAACCACTTTTTTCAGAAGTTTCTGAAATTCTATAAAAATGATCCCAGAAATTTCACTTGCTATCCTAATGTGATTTGGGGTTGCAACCTCTTCAGGGACAGACCTTCACAGTTTGTCCTTCTGTATCTACCATCCTGCTACATGCTGGCTTGTTTCACAGACTCACCAATGAAAAGACAGATGAAACTGCTCTGCGTTTGAGCAGTTTTGTAGTAGTCATCCCCAGATTTTGCAGGAAGGAGTAATGGTACTCAGTCTTTGGGTCCTGAAAGATCTGATGTTTGATCTTGGTGCTACAAAACATTCTGCCTCTGAAAACTATCATCTTTAAATGATACAAAAATGTAGCTGCTCAGTCAGATCAAATTATTTCTTTTCTTAAATCATTCTTTCCAATTTCTATATCAAAGAGTTATATTCTTTCTTCCCTGAATTCACTATTCAGTTTGGGTTCATTTCTAGCTTTACATTATTTCCATCCTAGACACCATGCTAAACAAATACTTCATCATAGAGCTTTCTGTACTTAATTTTAAATGCCTCTCACCCCCCCCCGCCCCCCCAACGGGACAAATTCAAATTCACCTTCAAACTGGAGCCAGTAAGAACACTATCATCTAGTCATGTCAACCAAAGACTATAAATTACTGCAATGAATATTTTTAAAATAACTAGAGATAGTGGATGCTGAATGTGGTCATCGTAGAGCAAAGGCTCAACAATTTCAGAAGCCATCCCAAATCTTAGAGACAGTGTCACTGGATAAGGCACATCTGTAGAAGGCTTTGGTACACTACCACAAGCTATATGTTAAGCCTCAAGCTTTATTAAAGTCCTACGTTCCTTGAAAACCCTGTAGATTTTCTTATCTGAAGTTTCTCATTTGATTAGCGTTCAAAATTTCCTTTCATCGGAGGCAGGAGGGAGCAGGGAAGGCTCCAGCAAGCAGGGGGGAGCTGACACTGCAGAGCAGGATGTCACAGCCAGCATTACCATCTAGCGGGCAGGGGCTGCTCCAGCCCTCCCACTCCCGGCTACGCATCCTAACCTAACGTTGCTGCTGATGGTGTATTAACCAGCAAGCAAACCGCTGTATCTGGGTTTGGATCATAAGTATTTGCTCTTTGTATGCTACCCCTGCAGCCCCACATCTAATGAACCACAAAAAAATCCAAAACATTAAATATCCAAGCATGGGATAAAACAAACCTCTCAAATTTATCCAATCTCAGCCTGATGCTCCCTGTCATTTTTCAACTTTTAACGCTTTCTGCTTGATATTGAAACACTTAGCAAGTTATCTTTCAAGACTCTTCATTTTGTAAATATATTAAGGATATTAGTAGCATGCTTTGGTTCAAAGAAAGAGTGCCCTCTTAAATTTAAAACTGCATGAAACATAAAGGTAAAAGTCCAAAGTAAAACATCTGGGACTAGACTGCAAAGCTACTTAGGTACCAGACTCCTGCTGATTTAGGAACCAACATACCTTGTAGACTAAATGTGATTTATGATTTCTTCAGGGAATTCTATGTTTCATCACTGAATTTTCTGTTACCATAACACTTTGTCAACACCTTTATCCCCATTTGTACCAGTCCCTGAATTGTTAATCTTCATTCTGCAAAGTCCATTAAAAGATTCTCTTTTTCTTCCATTGCCTTTCATACTGTTGACTCCTTTGAGTACCTTGAATTTTTGCTACATTCCAGTCCTATCAAACTCCTTCAATGACTGTAAGTTTATGGTGTTGTATATATTAGAATATTACATTTAACTAAATTATTTTTCAATTCCAGATTTTCCTTGCTTGGGTGTGGCCTATTTTTTCCTGCAGTTCTATAATCCAGGAATCTTTGCCCAGCTGTCTCATTAAATCCTGCTGAAGTTGTGAGAGATACTAGACTGAGATCCTCAAGATCCCTATTTTTCTGATATCCAATCACTACTCATTTTTCCAATCAGCATTTGCCTTTCTCAAATTACTTTATTGCAGAAAAACAGCTCCATGCAATGTCTAAAATTTAGGCAAAAATCCAGTGTTTTAATTGGATAGGTAAAACTCAAAAAGAACGACTTGTTCTATATCTGAAATCTTAGAGTAGAAAAAAAAAAATCTCTCTCTGAAATCTTAGAGTAGCACATGAAGGCATATATCCCATCTAGCAAGGGAATCAACAGGGACTAAATGGTTACAGAAGTAGATGTGCTGTTACAACAGCTACACAGAAGCTCTTCGAATACCTGAGAAGCCTTCAGTCTTTTTTCTGCCTGAATGATGCACATTTCTGACTTACACACAATTTTATTTAGATCCTACCAATCGTGAAAGCCCAGAGGCTCCACAGAATGCAACCAAATGCAGAAAATGAGCCAATGTTCCAAATGAAACCAGGTTGTCTCCTTGCCATGTGTTATTCTCAACTGTTGGCTTAATAGCACTGTATTCCCAGGGTCATCTCTTGAAGCTGAATCGTGACTGCATCATGAAGTGATCCTGATTTTACCCAGAACAGCAGCCCTTCATACAATCTATGTGGTTTTTAATCAGGAACCCTAGATAAGGGTTCAAACACCTTTACAAGGTGTACAAGCAGCAAGTGACAGTGCAGTATGTGAAGCTTTGGCTTAGAGCCACATGCACCAGAGGAGCAGCTCTGCTTGAGCATATCACATCTAGTGAAAGGAATGCTTTCCCCGCACTGGTGCACATTAGTCAAATCCAGTGCTGTTTCTAAAATCCCTCTGAGGCTTACAAACCTTCCTCAGTGTCTTAAATGCAAACTAACCTTCTCTTCCCATTTGCTTTACTTTGCCCTATTATGTTCAGGTAACTTTATTTTACTGAATACTTTTTTTTTTTGAGCAACCTGATCTAGTTAAGGATGTCCCTGCCTACCACAGGGGGGTTGGACTAAATGACCTTTAAAGGTCCCTTACAACCCAAGGCATTCTGTGATTTTATGATTCTTTGGTTTTGTAGAGGGATTGCTCACTTACATAACTGACTGCAAAATATAACAAAATACAATAAAAATACATTTCTGTAAAAGTATGATTATGACCTATATTGTAGCAATAAGCAAGGGGACCGAGCATAGCTCTTGTTAAGGCCATACCATAAGTTGCTATTTTGATTTAACATGTCTGGATGAAAGACAATTATTGCTTGCAGCACATCCAATAACATATCTAACCCTCAAAGTTCTACTCTGCATTAAGGCAGCAGAAACCCCCAGTGCTGAAGTAGGAACTGCATGCATACTTGTGCTGAGCAGAAAGCTAATGCTACTAGCCCTTTCGTTTGTGGAACAAAACAAGCGTTATTTCTCCGGGCTCAATCCTGCACCTTTGCCTAAAAAAACATCCTTTCAGGCTAAGGAGGTTTCCTGCTAATGGAGGCAAAGTCACACAAACCTCTCAAGCATGTTTGCTTGTGAAGATCCATGGGGAGATCAAGCTTTGTGCAACTACAAAATCACTTATGACATAGTAAAGAAATGGGCTTGTTTTCCAGTGACTGTCCTCAAATTCACTTCTGGCTACATCAGGCAGAAGGGTCATTTTTTTATTAGAAGAACGGGTATTTTGTAAAGCACCTTACTTCTGATACACATATGCCAGGATGCCAGACTACATGCATCCACCACAACCCTATATGCCAAAGATTGCAAGTAGTGTCAGTAAGCTCATTCCAGTCAGTGCTGTCGCTCTAATCTGCCAGGGAAATAAACTCTATCCAATTAGCAGCTCTACAGCAATAGAGCTGCATCCAAACTGAAGGGGATATATTAATTTCACTGTACTGGTTTAATTAGTGGTACAACCTGTGAGCACACAAGGCTTTGGTATATATAAAGAAAACACATTTCCTCTTAAGACAGTGAAATGACAGTGGGGGTGACTGAGGTTCAGTGCCTCATAACAAATATTCCTGTAGCTGAATCCCCTTGCAGGCCAATTAATTACCTCCACACATTGCTGGTGCATTCCAAATTTTATTTTTATTTCAAAATCAAAGATAAACAACTAGAAAAATCATGTGGCTGAGCCAAACTGTGACTTTATGGGTTTTAATTTTTGAGATTAAAGTGAAGCACAAAGACACACCCAGTCAGCAAAGTCTGGAGACAATAAGATGTAAAGCAATCCTCCTTCTGACCTCACATTAACACAGAAATCACCCTACAGCATGCAAGTGTCAGCCAACAACAGCACCTACTTATTTCCTGTCAGCTTGGCCCTTTGATCTAACCTGATCCTTCTTCACTTTATTAAAAACGTTCTAATCTTTTGTCTTTGATCTCTCTGTAGGATTCTTCAAAGAGCTTCAAATTAACAAACATGCAAACAACCGAAAAATGTACTCTGTATCTGCAAGAAACAATGACGTTTCCTTCCTCAAAACACAAGTTTAATGAGGGGCAGCATTTTAAAGCCAAAAGATGCCATAGTTATCTGTTGTTTATTGGCATTAGGGTGGATGACAAAGTCCAAGCTTTTTTACTGGGGGGTGGTGTGCTCTGAAGGTGTAACAAGGCAGCCCAGCAGGGGTAGCAAAAAAGCCATGTGCATACTTCATTCAGTGTGCCAGATGAAAGGATTATGTCACATTCAAGAGCAACAAAGAGCTCTGTTTAAGTTTGTACCAGGCTGGAACTGTGGGGCAGCCGTTAAAGACCACCAAGGTTTTAAATAAAACCGGACACTTTTAAGTTTCCTCTAGCTTTCCTTGTGGTAAATCCACCCAATATGAAGGGAATGTCAGTATCTCCCAGGAGGAAGATGTCTGAAGCTTTAAAGAAAACAAGTTTGATATATTTTTTTTATATATGCAAACCCCATATGTATATTTTAAATGTGTGTATATATATGCATATATTTCTTATTAAAGGCACCATCAAATTCAGGGACATCACCATATTAAATTTGTTCCAGCTTACTCTTGTTCACTAGCAAAATGTTTTTAGCAAGGCAAAACACTGCTCTAGGACCCCTTCTACCATGTCAAATAGCTAGTATCAGTCCTCTCTCCTATAACTTTATTTTAGCCCCAAAGGTACACATGTTCCAAATAAAATTGATCCTTTTTATTGGTGAACACTGCTCACCTCTGAAAAGAGTTATGAAGCCAAGTTAGAAAGACTTTATAGGCTATGCTGCAAGTTCCTTGCACGCGTGTCTGCCTCTTGGCACAGAGGGTTGCTTTTAACTCTCACTACATGGAAAAGCAGATCTGTAGCCAGGCTGAAATAGTCCAAAATATTTTGGCCAAATAATCCAGGTGACCTGAATCTCCTCATTATTGCAGTTAATAATTCAAGGCCAACCAATGTCTACTAGAATCAGTGAGACATTTTCACTGGTCCATAAAATCCTAGTTATGAATTGAGACAACTCTTCTTAGTAACATCTCAATCCCATGAAAATGTAACTAAGCAGGATTTGACCCAAGATGGTACATATGTACTTTGGCCCGTAGTCCTTATATTATGCTCCATACTTCTAAGATTAGAATGGATGGAGTCCCCATACCCATTCTTTTTTCACTTTTATCATCCCAAAGTCTACCATGATTGCAGCTAGCAAGTATGTATCCTGAGAATTAAACATGATGTAGGTAACAGATCATTGTAAGTCTTCCAACTCAAAATCATGTAATTTATGATTAAAGGCAACTGAAGAGCAACACTGATATAATTATTTCTAGAACTCCAGTGAGGCTCCAGACGATGCCCTGTACTGTCTCTTGTAATACTGGTTTTCTTAAGTGGTTCAGCTGCTGCTAGAACAGACACTACTCAGCCACAAAGCTATGCCAACAGCCTTTTTGTTGTCTATATTAATGAATTTGAGAGAATAAAGCAAACATTAAAAAGACCCATTGGACAATGCATCAAGAGCGAAAAAGCAAAACTGCAGAGGTTTGTCTCTATAGCTAAGAATGGTACTGCTATAGATGTTTCTTGAAAAGCCTGGAGAGACAGTCCTAAAACGAGCAGCTCTGCTAGCACAGCAAATCATCCAGGATTCCCTACATAAAATTTTAAAATTAGACCACCTGTAAATTGAAATTATGGAGTCATATTCAGGGTTTGAATTTATCAAACTCATTAATTGCTTAGACATTGGTTATCCACTTGAGCAACCTGTAAAGGCATAAAAGGTGATTAATCCAAAACCACATAGGAATATTAAAAAAAAAATTACTCAAGAATTAAAACTTTTTTTTTTTTTACAGTTCACTAGAACTCCAAATCTATCCAACCACAAACAACATGCTATACCTTTATTCTATGTGAGAGGGAGCTTTCTAGCAGATATTGTCCCTCGTGGCTGTTGTCAGTGATGAAAGCCAGAGCTCAGACTTTCTAGGAATTGCCACACACTTGAGAATGCTCCAGATGCATGGTCCAAGGCCAACAACTTAGCATCTAGCTCTTGCCTCAGCTGAATCCACCCTGCAGTCTGCTTCCAGACTCTGCAAGCATTATCCATTTCCCAGCTCCTTTTATTTCTCACAGCCTGGGGCAGCCCCACTCAGCAGGGATTAAAAGGACAGTCACACTGGGTGTTTACAGAGGACCCATTGGTCCACAAGTCTGGGCTCAAAATATTTCCTTACAGGAAATATTAAACCATCTAAATGGTTTGTAAACAAATATTGAGATGTATCCATTCATGAAACTATGAAGTAACATCCAGATACCATGACTAGTTGATACTTTTTGAAACTCAAAATACATTCAACAAGTTTGGGAACTGTTGGTTTGTTTCATAAGAATGACAATTTTTAATTTTTCTTGTGTCAGAAAACTCAAAATGAAAAAGAACACAAAGGAAAATTTGAGGGTACAAAGGTTATCTGGATATTACCAGTCTTCTGGAAATGTTTAGCTCTGGGTCTATTTTTTTTTGTACAATCCCCATATACCACAAAACTAACAAAAATTGAAAAGCCTCTCTCAAAAAGGGTAGAGCAACATGGTTACTAGCATGCAAGTTTGAGACAGCAACTAAGTAGTGTGCTCTTCTCTGCTGAATCTTCATTAATAAGTAATATTCCAAGTTGCTTAATTCCAGAAGCCAAATCACATTCTAGTTGTCATACTCTGTAGTCCCTAAAATACTATTAGCAAACCCTGCAAACCAGTTCACTTATCTACATATCAGATGGCAAGATGCACAGCCCATCAACATCCTACAAAACCAGATATATGCAAAACTTTAATGCTCTAAACTTCACTACTCTATTTTACACAAGGACTTAGCTACCTAACTCTGAAAAATCCACTTCCTTTTAACAAAAAGTAACAATAAGAATTATCAAAATAGATTATTTTTAAGAATATCTAAATATACACACTTAGCCTGGAAAAAAGCAAAAATAAAGGAATAAGAGATAATTTTTTTTTTTACTTGCCTGATCTATATAGGCTCATAGCCTCACTGCTTCAGCACTGACATAGCAGATAACATAATCACTTTTTGCTGCTCCAACAATGCAACAGGTTCAACTGAAACTCTGGGTGTAGCTCAGGAAATTTTACTCACTCTATCCTCCTTCAAGCAGTCCAAGATCAAAATATTACCATCATCAAGTCTGCAGGAGCTCTGCATGTAGTGCTAGGTAGTCTGGAAATTAGAACAGTCCCAGAAGATGAGACCACTGTGAACTGGGCCAGAGGGGATCACTAACTGATTACTCCTGACAAGTTCTCTTGAAGTAAAAGAACCAGAAGATGCCTTCACTGCAATCATAGCTCTCAGAGTCTTTAAGACTCATTACAGTGCAAACTTTTCTCATTTAATCTCACACCCACTTATTAAATATATGCCCAGTGAAAATGATATAACAATTTTTTTTAAAAATATTAATTTTTCCCTTAAAAACTGTAATTACCTTCTCAAGAACTCTTAAAATATATTTGATTAATTTTGAATTTTCAAAGTTAAAGTAACTTTCAAAGTAACATGTAAGTGTAAAGATGATATTTTATATGTCATTGACTTAACTACTTACATTGCATTTCCTCAGAGACCTTCAAGAGGAACAGATGTCTTGTGGTTGACACATTAGCCTGAGGATCAGGGAACTTGTTCCAGCTCCTGGGTCTGACAAGTTTCTTCTTTCTTTAGGCACATTACCACCCTTCATTCTCTTGTGGCATGACAATAGTTTCATCAGGAAACTCCAAAATGCCCATTACACTTTCCCAATTGGAGTTGACTAGGTCAGACCTTCTCATTTCTAGAGAACTATTTATGAAAAAAACATTATGCAAGGGGATTTAAACTGAAGTCAGTCAGTCTTCTTGTGTTTTTTATTCAACAGGACACGTGTCACAGCTGTGAAGGTAAGAACAGCAATACCAGGTCAGCCCAAAGGGCCTAGCAAGGTCACTGTCCACCTCCAACATGGCTGTAAGGACATTCCCAGGGAAGAGCAAGACCTGGGCAAACACACAATTATTTTCTTGGCTTAACCTCCAGCTTGTCACCAAAAATGACTTTCTGAATGGTATGCAGATTTTATGCCATCTCATCTTCAAAATATAGCCATAGTCTGTTTCTTTGCGCACTATTTGTGACCTCTCTGATCACACCCTCTTCAACCACTGCAAGGAAGAAACCATATTGTTTTAAATCTTCTTTACCACTTTTATCCAGTGTTTGACTACAGCCAGGAACTGTTAGGCCACAGAGCAGCCATTTTCACACTCTATAAACTCGAAGGAAATAGTTTGACACTGGCGGGCAATCCCGAGCTCGTGCGCACGCGAGGACCGGCAGGGGCCAAAACCGAGCCCGGACGGCCCCTCAGCGAGGGCCGGGAGCCCCCCGGCAGCCTGGCACCGCCAGGGGGCGCCCTCCTCGCGCAGCCGGGCAGAGCAGGGCCGGAAAGCGGGCGCGCGCTGCGCAAGGGCCGGGGCACGGCTGCACGAGCTCCCAAGGGACACGCGGGTCCCTGCACCTCCCAGAGCGGGAGCGGCCGGCCCGGGCTGCTGGGCCTTGTTGCTCAGCGCAAGGGGGAAACGGTTCCAGAGAAATACAGTTTGTTTATTTCTGAAGCCCGGGTCCAAATCCACCGCTGCAGGAGCGCTGCCTCTGTACCCAGCAACGGCATCTTGATCTGGGATGCTGTCCTGCTTTGTGGCTTGAGTCTAAGGGTGGTAGCAGAACACCTGACAGGTTGTAACATGCCTGATGATATTTCACATCACTAAACCCTCTGCAGGTTTTGGCAACAATACTAAGGTTAGAGGAAAAACCAGAGTTATAGAATACATATGACTTTCTTCTCCAAGAAAAGTTGCTGGAGTGTAACTTACAAAAAGGAACAGACAAAAGGTGAAACACTAGCAGCAAGACAAAAATAGCCCTTACCACTCCAAGTGCAACAGGTATCTAAGCAAAGATCTCACTTGACACCTACCTCCATAAAAAGGCAAAGCTGTGCTTTATTTAGCACATGCTCTTACACAGGTGGATGAAATGTTTAAAACCTACGAAAACACAAGAGAACCCACTATTGGCAGGAGTTATGTGACCATGTTTTATGCAGAGAAACTGTCTTATGAAGCTGATCAAAGCCTAAGCATCTAAGGACTTTATATCCTTAGTCTAACAACTCAAATCCATGCAGCCAACTGTCAAGCAC
Source organism: Ceryle rudis (assembly GCA_033439905.1). Classification (NCBI taxonomy): domain Eukaryota; kingdom Metazoa; phylum Chordata; class Aves; order Coraciiformes; family Cerylidae; genus Ceryle; species Ceryle rudis. Next base: position 11,316 of record JAAGNO010017779.1, read on the forward strand.
TATTGAGGTGTTAGGGTGCCACAGCACTGAAATCAAGCTTTTGATGCTGCCAAGGAAGCTGTGCAGCAAAGATGTGCATGAAGTGCTACAAGGTCTGACACTGTAGCCACAGTAGCATTTGTCATGAAGACTTTAGGGTATGACAATCAAAGTTAACATCTTATTTTTTCTTTCAATGCTTGTGTCTTACCTTTATTAAAGGTGTTACAGAACAATAGCCACAGCATGCCAGTCTGCTAGCAGAGAGGAGTTACAGTGGTAGAGAATGAGGAAGAGGATATAAGCAACTTGTTAACAAATAGTTAAGTTGTTCTTCACTATTTTTTTTGTTGGAACAGTTATGCTGATTTTAGAGAAACTGCCTCTGAAAGTTTCTCTAAACTGAAACTTTACTGAAAATACATTTCTTCTGCAAGTGATACCAAACTTTTCCTTTACTTTACTGAAAATACATTTCTTCTGCAAGTGATACCAAACTTTTCCTTCTTTCCAAACTCTTGAAAACTTTGGGGAAAAAAAAGAAAATCACTGTCACTCCAAGAACTTTTGGACAACTCTCCACATAGGGCTTCCCTATCTTAGGGAAATCAGTTCTTTCACAAAATATTAGCAATCTTTCCTTTTCACAGTAGCATTGGGGAAAAAAAAAAATCTGTATCTGGCTCAAATACATCAAGCTATGCAACCTGAAGACAGTGTACAGCTGTAGATTGTTCAAAGAATCAATTCTAGTTTCCAGCTTACAGCAGAACCAGTCCAGATAGACAGAATTTGTTACTTTACTTGGCTTCAAAGGACCTTACACAGTGAGGCAAATGTTACTATTGCTGCACTTTAAAGATAAAGAGTGAAAAAGTTTTCCTTATCCATCATAACCTTTTATTTTCTAATATCAGTATGTGATCAACTTTATGGAATTGGAGGGTAAGAGCTGAGGAACATACCAACCACACTTTACAGATTAACAGCCACAAAATTAGAAAGCAACTATACAATCTCTGAGCTTCACAAAACTAGTTTTCATTTGTAACACTTGACGCAACAAGATTAACTGCAACAAGTGAAGAAGCTACATCTGTAAAGTGCTATTTTTGTTAGAAGTGGCTAAAAAAACACAACTACAACAGATTTGGGTATTCGGTGGTTAAGATTGTCAATATCCTCCGAATCTTTCATTTCAGGCTCTGTGTTTTTTGATGAAATTGATAAGCCCATTCGTTGAGCTATCATGAGATGTCACTGGAGCATCTGACTCTAGTTCAGGCTCAATTTTCTTGGCAAGTTGTTTTCCAAGCTCGACTCTGTATTTATGAAAGCAGGGGAAGAAAGAAGAAGAACAACATTAGTGCTAACAACTTTGAGTATTTACTGTAAGCCATTGAACTTAAAAATAGGTGCAGTAAAAAAAGAGATAGCTTCACAGTGAACACTACAATGAATGTTTTTCCCTTTGCAAATTACTGACAAAGGTAGTATTATTCAACTCAGTGACACTCACGAACAACTGGAGTTATCACAGCTGCTTAGCTGAACAGACAGCTCTCAAATTACAGGATGTCTAGAGAAAAGCAGGCTTGTTTTACAAGTTGAGTCTTTCCCCCTTGAGCAGTCACTTGTGTTACGCAGTCTGCTTATTAGTTCTGTTCTAACCCAAACCAGGACAGCCCCAATGCAGAATGCATTCAGCTTGCTACTGTTCACTGTTGAACATGACGTCACTCAGAACATGGACTTGTAGCACCAAAACAATAAACAAAGGTTGAATTGCAGACCTGGAAGACTTCCCCAACATCAGTGTGCTACCCAGGGGTCATAGCCACACAGGCTAAGAATCTAGGATATTCTATTCTCAAGTTCCAGAGTTAGTTTTGGATATCATTCTCAATTTTGATGTGTTGCAGTAAAAACTGTACTTGTTCCTATCTCAGTCCTGATTTCAGAGTTAATAGCAGACATTAGCTTTTATTAATTAATCTTCCATTTTCAGTTTCTCCTACAATATTTTAGTTAGAACTATTCTACCACAGAAAGTTCTTTAAGAAAACAAAGACCTATCCTACAGCCCTTAAGAAGGGAGCTTAGTGTAAACTGCTATTCTAGGCCTGTAGAGCAAACCTGCTGTTCAAAATAACCCCTCACAGCACAGGCAGGCTTCATCTGAAAAAAAAAATCTCACTTCCCAAACCCTCTCTCATTCATAAGTCTTCATACAGTTTATGTCACTACAGATTAAAAATAATCCAATTAGCTCCTGATTAAGTTTTCCATTTTTTACAAGTGAGATTCAAATGCCTCAAAGCTGCTATTCTCCATATGGAGCTCTACCACGAACCTTGGTCACAGGTGCAGCCTGCATTACACCTAGAGCTACTATACATGAAGGCATCTGCCAAGACTTTCCTTGTATCTCCAAGTATAGGAAAAGCAAGTGACTGACCACCTCTTAATCAGGAGGGGTCATTCAAACTCCCCACTGAACATTTCTAGAGGTAAAAATATTCTTCCCCTCCCTTCTATAAAGGAAATTTTCCCTTGAACTCTCAGAGCATGTGTTCAGCCTGATTAACTACTTTACTCATTACTGTCTCTTTTCTGCATTCACAGTTATTTTTTTAATCAAACTGAACAAAGGTCCTTAGCTAACATTGTAACTACAAAGTCATCATGCATGGCTGAACAAGGATACATAGTGACTTGCCCCTGAAAAAAAAAATCTCTTTTCATTTAAACCTATCCTTTTGCTCCAAGTAGAACACATTTTTCATTGTCTTTTCTCCAAGTCATGACATCTTAAGGAATACTACAGTCAGTTAAGTACACAAGAAACAGATCAAGGAGACTTACCCCCACTGGTCATAACTGTTAATATCCCAGACAATTCCTTGAACAAATATCTTGTGCTCATACATAGCTGTAAGCAGAAAAGAAGGTTTATCGATAAACTTTATTATAATATAGTCTTAATAAATCTCTCATCTTTGAAGGCTTTACTTACCAATGATTGCTCCCAGAGTGAAGGGGTTGAGTTTTGTAAACATGATGGAATTGGTTGGTCGGTTTCCCTCAAAGACCTTTCAAAGGAAGAGTTACATTGTTATCTAATGTGTTGTAAAACTTAAGGAAAATATAGACTGCAGGTTTCCCTTGTATCTCACACTGGACAATTTTTATTAGCAGCAAATACAAAAGCCCTGAAAGCTTTAAAGGCTAACAACTGCAAACAAAATTATATCATTATGGTTTATTTCAAAAACAATGGCAAAATTTTATCTCCAAGCACTGTTACTGTGTTACTAGCTACTATAGGATACTGGAAGTAAAATACAAGTTAATACTCCCAGAGGCAGTGGTGATTTAGCTCATGTGTTTTGAAATGCCTCAAAAGGTTTCCCGACCAGCATGCTTCAGCAGGAGTGCCATTCCCAGACTGCTCCATGAGACCTGACAAATACAGCCTGTAACAACACAACTATCACAGCTGTCAAAACAGTAGCACTCGACAGCCACCGGAGGGCACTGCCCCATCAGCAAACTCCCTCGAGCAGCAGAACACCACAGCACCCTCACCACCCCGTCAGCTAAGAAAGGTAAGTTGTCAAGTGCCAAAGCATAGTTACCTTATGGGGAAGGAGCTTCTCCAGAGCATCTCCACTCAGTCCAGCCGCTTGAAGTTCCTTACGAGCTTCATCAGCAGTCTTTCCTTTCATCAAGGCCTCAGTCTGAGCAAGGAAGTTGGCCAAAAGGATCTAACGGGTAGAAATAAAAACGTCAACTCAAGCTACTGTTTCCTTAGCTAGATTAACAATACCTAGTGCTTGAATCTAGAGTGAGACCTAGTCTAGAGTTACAACTGTTGGTTTAACACTATGGCAGCAAGATGTGCAATAGGTTTAGCTGCATAAGTGCTGATACTGTTCACTCAGTGCCAGGAGACTTAATTTACTGTTTTAATAGCACAAGTATTCAAAGACAACCAGGACTATTGTGCAGAATACCACTCCTGCTTAAACTGACCAGGAGCTGCCCAGTTAGAACAAGAGCCAGGATTTCACACACCTTCACCCTGTATAGTCTATACTTTTATCTCATGCTAGACCATATGCATGGAAAGCCAGGTGCAAAGATTACTCAAAGGTAACCAGCTAAGATGTACTTACTCTACATAAAGGAAACTCCCCATATGATACTATAAACCAATCCCTACCAATACAGTAGGGGTTTAGTTTCCTATTCTCTGCCTCATGTTAGATTGTAAATTCATGCATGGTTTTGTTGTATCTGTTACACTGAAGACAAACTCTTACTGTATGTATCTACAGTCAAATGAAACCTTTTCTCCCTTTATTTTGCAAAGTCATTATCTAAAATTTTTGCCTGTACTTGATGTTACTTGACAAAAAAATAGTACTACACAATTTAAATAGTACCTGTAATCTGAAATCATGACCAGATTTGCAATTTCAAGACTGAAATTCAGTGAGGAAACACCCTTTTTTTTTCTGAAATATGCATGAAGTAGAAGATCTGGACAGGTTTCCACCTATGGAACTTTTAAAAAAGTGTTATACATGGTTCACTAAAAAAAATCTTAGTTGGATGATACATTAAAAAAATTGGACTGGTTAAAAAAATACATATGTGCCTAAGGCTATGACCCTAGCTGTGCTAGTATACTCAGCAAATTTTGTCCTCGAGTTTAAGGCTTGCAATAGCATCACCGAGGAAGTTTTCATCAGCTCTAAGAATTTGTTTCTTCCTACTTCTGCAAGGAAGTACTCCTACTCTACTCCTTGAAATTCCTACAAGGACTTCTCTCTCCAAATACTTAATTGCTCAATTCTTTCCAGCCTCAGTAGGCCAACAGGCCACAGCACTGATCTGCTTCAGGAACTGCAGCTTCAAATTCTTAAAAAACCCATTGCATTACATACTGTACACAGAACCTGCAATTATCATTCAGGTATTTTCAAACCTATTGTAAATGTTCACAGAGCCTATGTGTGTAGTTTCAAAGCAACATTTAGAAATCCTTCACACTGCAATACTGAATAAACTTCCAATGCCTTCAGCTGCAAAAAAATATGACTGCCCTGACAAAGAACTATTACCTTGTGATGCAAGCCATTTCTGACTGGATGCTGGGTCTGGACTGGGATCAGAAAGTCACAGGGAATCATGCGAGTTCCTGTAAGAAAAAGGCATATTAATAAATCAGCAACAGGAAAGCCTTAGAATATCTTCAATTCTCACCTTGTTTTCAGAGTTATTGGAAGATTCAATCAGTTATAAACTTAATTTTTTTTTCCCTAACAGCAGGAGGGAAGTGACAACAGAGCTCAGCAGTTTCAGCTTGTTCACCCTCCTTACTCTAGGGTTAAAACCTGCACCTTTTAATCTTTAAAAGCCACTAATTAAGAGCACCATAGCAATGTGATGCTAGGTTAGATAGAGTCCAACATCTAAACCAGTGTCAATTCCGCAGACTTTCTTGCGGCTTTGTAGCCATTCAGAATTTAATTCTAAAACAAGGTGTTGAATAGTTTCAGTTTACCTTGATGAATGAGCTGGTAAAAAGCATGCTGCCCATTGGTGCCAGGCTCTCCCCAAACAATAGGGCCAGTGCTGTAGTCCACACGAGAGCCCTTCTTGGTAATGTATTTGCCATTAGATTCCATATCACCCTAAAAGAAGGGAAGGGCATTATCACCTTTCTTGCAGAACCACAAAGCATCAGTAGAAGTTCCCACATAAACTTCAACCAGAATGAGTGCTGCTTGTTTCTAGAAATTTCCTAAGTATCAGAGAAACACCCATTTAACTTATGGACATCAGGGTAAGGGAGGTCTGAGGAAAAAACCCCAAGCAAATAAACTGATAAACTTGGCACCAGTCTCCTCAGGTCCTTGATTACATAACTAAGTGATTGCAATTTTAACCTAGAAACATGCATTTGGGTTCTAGAACCAGGACAGATGCAAATCTAAATATTTGCTTCTTGAAATCTTTACTCTGAGCCTTACCTGCTGGAAGTAGGCAGCAAAGCGGTGCATGTACTGGTCATAGGGCAGAAGGGCATGGGTTTCACACCCATAGCAGTTTATATACCAGACTCCCAGCATGGCTAACAGAACAGGCATGTTCTTCTCCAGTGGGGCAGTGTGGAAGTGATTATCCTATATGACAAAGGAAAATTATACCTGATAAAGCAAATGTCATCCTTTCCAACTCTTAAATTACTTTTATTAATTTTTTTGATCCAAGGAGGGCTTCCCGAGCACAGTCATTTTAGAAGCATTGAGGAGACATGGAGAACTGAACTTCAGAAACAAACCTGCTTTCAGTTACCTTCCTAACAAGTCTTAATGGAAGCAAATTTGAAATGGGCACCCCACACTCACCATCCAGTGGGCTCCTGCAAGCAGGTTCTCAAAGTTGTCAAAACCTAAAACAGGAAAAAGTTAGTTTTTATTTACTGTTAAAACTCAAATTTGATTTTTCTTAGAGACAATCAAAACAGTCGAGACTCCTTGTTTGCAGCAAAGCTCCCAACACTGAACTGAGTTAAGTTGCATTTGGACTTCTGAAATTTGCATCCCATAAGTCAAATGTATTTAGTTTTAATTAAAGCCTGGACTTCAGAGAAAATCCAACTTCATGAAACATACTTCAAAAGCCCTTGCCTAAAATCCCCATTGAGGTAGAATAAGCAACTAGAAGGAAGACAGAGTCACTAAAATCAGGCTTAGTATTAAAGGCTACATAGTTTTCAACAAGTTTGAACACTTAAGTCGCTTCAGTCTGTGGGAGACATCCTCAAAAAAACAAGGCAAGGCTAGTACAGCAGGGATTTCTGCATTGAAGAGAAATAACTGCAATAATGTCTTCTCAAAAAAGTTGCACCCTCCCTTCCCCATTCTCTTAATTTGCCTGATTCTTCTTTGCTCTAGAACTAGACGTTTATATTGCCATTCATTTTCACTAATGAGTAGTTTAACACCATCCTTTCCCACAAAACCAGAAAGCCTGATTCTTATATCAAAAAAGGCGGTGAAGTGTTTAGCAATCAAAGCAGCATCTCTACCTATGGTCAGAAATCATCCTTAGGAGAGGACAGAGGTAAGAGCAAGAAATGCAGACAGACTGGCATGTCAGCACCCAATCTGTCTGACAGCAGAGATGAACAGTTTACTGCAGACAAAACAGTGAAGTGCCTGACTTAAGTTTACTTTGCAGTTCATGTAGATTTTTCTACACGTGACAACTCTTATTCATATCATTCCAAAACCACCAAAGCCAATGTTTTTCTTCTAACCCCAGTCTAGGGGAATTCTAGCTTTATTTGGTTTCAGACTAATTATCTGAAAGAAGTGATAAGGAAACAAAAGCAAGGCTGCTGTACGGCCTGCTCACCAGGACACAGCAGTTCTTAAGAGCTCTTCCACATCAACTGTGCACTCTTCACCTACATTTGAGATCTGAATGAGAAATGTCAATGCTACTGCATAATACACCAAGTAGTAAGTGGAGACCAATTTCGAGGGTTTGTTTTCTCCAGTCTCAACTGCAGATAGAAGCAGCATTCCAGTATCAGGCCCTATAGCCTAAAATGAAGTACTAGGGACATAAGGAAGTAATGGTAGAAGGAGATCATTAACAATGCTAAACAGAGCTCATAGGCAGAACTAGAAATAGATTTTGATGCTCAGCATGTATGTAGTCACTGAAACTAAACATCCTATTCTTAAATAGTTCAGAAGTGTCAGTTGCAAGGCTTGATTTTCAACACTGACACAGCTTTACATGCATCAAGCATTTCTGGCTATGCAAGTGACTAAAGAGATGTGATTTGTCAATGTCCATCTAAGTATGGCTCATTTCTGAAACTGCATTTATTTATAGTACTAAAAGTCTCAACATCTGTTGCATTACAGATTGTTCTGTAGCACAAACATCCAACCACTAAAGTGTGTAAAATAATATTTGCCCCAAGTCTGATCCACAACCCACTACTGTTAATGTATTCCAGTTATATTCCTGAACTCTTGACAATGTTACATCACAGGAATACCTACCAATATGCAGGGCAATGGAGAGACCAATGGCAGACCACAGAGAGTAGCGGCCACCAACCCACTGAAAACAAAGATACATGTTTATACATAAGTGCAAGGCTTTTGAATTCAAACTTGAACTATTAGGAAACAACAGCATGTGTTTAGAATATTTTCAGCAAAATCAATATTCTTTCTAGGGATAATTCACCGTTCATTATATGCAATGGTCAAGGGAACCTGCACCTTAGAGCAGCCCCCTAATGAATCCTTAAGAATGCATTTCTTGAAACTTTAAAGTTATTATACTTCACAATTTATATAACATCTGTTGAAGCAAATTCCTTGATTTCAGTTCATTTCCGAATAGTAAATTTGCACCTTGTATTAAGTTCTTTCCTAATATCCCTCCTCCATAGGTAGAGCCTGCTTCAGCAGTACTATGACACTGTCTAGGGAAAGGTAATGCTCTAGATAATTTTTAACAACAGCTTTAAAGTCTAGTTTGCCAAGCACGTAGTCCATAAGACACAACCAAACCTGTTTCTGATTAAGGGCCAAGACTACGGGCAGTATATTTAAAATATGTATGTGCTACAAAATCTCAAATTAGGCTTCTGTTTCTCATGTTTGACCTTTACAGGCCTAGATTATATACAGTAGACCTCAACAGCCAAATGTCATAGCTTATAATAACTACATATACCAAAGAATAAGCCAAGACTTGTCTCCTGTTACCCAACAGCTCATTAGATAACCAAGGATATAGAAGGCTCTTCTTCAGACCTTTCACTGCAAGACTAATGGAATGGCCAAGAGACAAGACTATTTCACTTGTCTGACACATTCTCAATTTGCATTTAGTTATGAGTTTTCAGATGTTTCAGTACAGAGAATACAACAATTAAAATTTAGGTGTTTTGGCAGTTTCCTGACATCTAGGTTGCATTTTCTGAATCAACTTGGATTATTCGAACAGTTAATATCTACTACAGAAAATTAAACATTTACTTACATCCCAAAACTCAAACATATTCTCTGGGTCAATTCCAAAGTCTTTAACTTTAGGCTAGAATAAAAAAAGTCATGTAAGTACACCATAAGTAAACTGAACACTCTTAAAAAGCTTTGTCTAGCTAATAAAAAACCACAAGTTGTATACCTATTAAAAAGACAATCCTCCAATTACATCCTCTGTTTTAAAAGTACATAGCATCCATCACAAAAAGTGTAGTTTTGTTTCCAGCAACCACTATCTCTATTCAATAGTCTCAAAAAAACCCATACATTCTTCTTCTAATCATTCCAAATGGAGTTGGACTGACATTCAGTTTACGTTAACAGAACCAGAATGGAAGAAAAGAAGTTCACACCACAGTACCTGACAGCCTCTCAATTATTGCAGTCTTTTTCTAATTGCTATTGGTCTTTCTACTTCATACTTTTGCATAAACCATCACAACAGGGACACTATGCTCAACATATGCTACAGATTATTCACATAGACTCCTGAAGTGATGCAGGTAGTTCAAGAGAGTACTATTTGTTTAGATAACTGCATTCACACACGCTTAAGCAACTATAGGCAACATTAATAACAGCACAGACACTTCAAGTATAAGAGATGTTGATTTCAGATTTAAAGCTCTAGCACAAAACACACAGATCTGCAATGAAGGTCCAGTCTTAATACTCTCAAAGTATTTCAGTAATTCAGTGGAAACAACTACGCCTCCTTTCAAGAGGAATACTGAATACTTGAATAGTGGTATTCAAGTAATGTTGTCTTAAAAGATAGGCTTCCTTACAGGATTTTAAAATGAGGCCATCTTAAAGATACATATAAAAAATAAAATATATATTATACTTACACCATTGGTAGACAAGGCAACAAAATGCTTGGCCACAGCTGAAGGCTTAATAAAAATACACAGATTGTTAGATCTAGAATGCTAATTATTTTGCTTTCTAGTCATAAAGCTGATCAACTGTTTAAACAAAATATTGTTGACTATCATCAGTTATTTCTGCATTATCAACTTGAAATCATCTTACTGACATTGAGCATGGGATTTGTTGGCATGCCTGTCTGAAGACAACATTCTGATAATATTCTCATGAAGCCCTCTGTAAGCAGCCACTGCTTAAAGCAGCACACTATTTCCTTAAGGCTATATTATCAGCTTGGAACATCACTACCACCACTACGGAGCAGATGAAGTTTGTTGTATAAGCACTACCCTTCTGGCAAGGGTCAAAAGATCAAGGCAATTGTAATTATTGATAAATCTCAAGCTCCAGTATAGACTGAGGTCTTTCAGCAAGTGTTCCAGTGAAAAAAAAAAGATGAGCTGTCTGCAACAGTAGCATAGTTAAGGAATTTCAAGACCAGCTTTTACACAGAGTACAGCTACCCCGCTTGGAATACGTTAATGACCATTTTAGTTACCTGAGCTGGCAGTATCTGGTTTTTTACCTTTAAAGGTTAGAAATAGGAGAGAATGAACCAAATAAAATGTCTCTATTCATAGCACAGCCATATGCCATAGAAATGTTAGTGTATCGCTCCCACAATGCTTAATTTCTAGTTTTTTAAAGATTTGCCAAGAATTGGAAGGTAATGCCACATATACCATATTCCTGTATTTCTTATCAGTGATTCTATCAAAGTATTAGCCAGCTCCAAGACAAGCACAACACTTAACAGGCAGTATTTGGGGGAACAATGCAATGCAATACAACCATTTATAATGAAAAGCTAGTGGATTTATCACTTTGATTGGACATAACAGCTTGTCACTAACCATGAAGCACTGAAATGCTCAGTTTGCTGAGCAACACAGCCTGTGTTTGGACAGCTACTGGCTCTACTCCAAAGCACACAGGATGACCAGGGAAAAGCTCCACAATGAAAATCTGTTGTGCTCTGTTGCATAACCTAAACATATTCAACTTACATCATTAGCAGCATGTAAGAACCACTCTTTAGCTGTTTCTGCGTTGGTAATAGTTTCTTGTGTGGTGAAAGTCTGCACATGAGAAAACAAGGAAGTATGTAAAACTAAAAATTGAAGCAAGTTCAGACTGTTAAAATATCCTATGTTCTAGATAACCAGAGTGATTCTAGATGTTCATAACCAGCAGTTGCTGCCAGATTTCAGCAAAACAGCAAGCTTAACAGCCCAGTAAAGACTAGTGTTGCTAGATTTACCCACTGAATTTTAAACTAGCATGTATCTGTAACTGAAATAATGATTCTTCATTTCCTACCTTCCCTCCCCCAAACTGTTACGCAAAACCTCAAAACAAATGCTTTACTTCAGTCTTTCACTGAATATGAAGTTTTACCATTCAACTAAAAATGAACTAATTGAGTATCAAAAGAGGATAATCTGTCTGGTTTGTCCTCTTTTTCTTCAATGCCTACTTTTTCATGTAGGAACACTCATTTCTGCTATGACTTTCACTATAGTTCTGTTTTGCTGATTAGAGGAAACCCTTTTCCTGCTTCATGAAGTGTGCACAAAAGTTCAGTCATGCAGTTTTCCAAATATCTACAACCATTCTGATTTACTCAACCATCAAAATTTAGCTTTAAGGATGAACACTAGATTCAACCTAGTCTCATCCATCTCCAGAAATATTTCATTATGAAACACAAGCCTGTTATGGAAAACAAAAAAATGCCATTCATCCTCTTTCAAAGATATCCAATTATCTAACTACAGTCTGGCAAACAGAAATTGCAGTGTTACCCTTTCAATTTGGCAGTCTAAGCCTTTGAAGCGTGATCCTTGAACTTAATTATTCAAAGTGGCCATTAGTATTACTTTGTGAAGTTTCCTTATTATTCCATAAGTTGTTGTTCGGCTGCAGTACTGCCAAGATAAGATAATGAGCACCACCAAAGAACATGGCCAGCATTACACGCATGTTCATTTGTTGTAGATTGTCTTCAACAGCAAAAAGGTTCTACTGTGCTTTACAAATGAAGGCAATTCAAGTTACGTAACTATGAAGTCTGTCTTCATCGGTTTCCTCTACTAAGACAGATGCATTCCTCAACAGAAGATGGCAACTAGCATCTTCTTACAGAGTAAGTTATCAGCAAGGCAAGACTTAAAAGGCAGCTATTAAGGCTATATTCAGAAGTGTCATCTTATAATTTTACCAGCAGACTATCTTTACCTCTTGGTAAGATGTTTAGTACTTATAGTGCTCAAGGAACACAGCATTTAAGTTATTTAGGGGAAGCTATTTTGTTACTACTCTAGAACAGAAGCAGGATTACCAAACTACATGCAATTCATTAAGGCAAATCCCAGAACACTTAAGTAAAACTGTACAAATGACCAAGGACCAAAAGTAACCTTAAATAAAAGGAATGAGACAACAAGATCTTGAATTTCTAAGAAATAACTGCATAGGATCCTACATTCCACCCACAGAAAAGTACAGTAAAATAAACTTTTGCAACTGAAATGTAAACTTGTGTTGAATGAGAAATATACCCTAGACATAAAACTGCTCATGTGTTTTACTTGATTAGATTAAGTAATTTTCAACACTTTATATAGAAATACTTCGGGATCCAGATGTCAACACAAGCTTGTGCTACAAGTTTAGGTGGAATCACAACAGGCCTGTTTAGAAGTGGTCCACACTAGAGTCCTTAATCTAGACCTTGCTACCAACAGATCTCTATTCTGACTGAACCCTTTACAATGAGAGGAGTCACACCCCAGTGCTTGTATTAAACATACCTTTGACGCAATGATGAAGAGCGTAGTGTCTGGTTTAAGCTCAGCCAGGGTTTTGGCTATATGAGTACCATCAATGTTGGATACAAACCAAACACGAGGGCCTCCCTTGGAATATGGTTTCAGGGCTTCAGTTACCATCAGAGGGCCCTGGACAGAAGCAATAATTACATTTTTCTTATCAGCGCAAGCACGTACACACACAAAAAGATGTGTAAAAGTCAGAAGCTTACCAAGTCAGAGCCACCAATCCCAATGTTGACCACATCAGTGATTGCTTTTCCAGTGTAGCCTTTCCATTCACCACTACGGACTCTCTGTGGCAAGAAAAGTATTACAATTGCTACTTTATACTTACACTGAAATTTGTGATTTTTAACACTGGACACAGGCTGTGTTTTCACACATTGTTATACAAAACTTTCAAGCTTTCTAGACTTAAAAGCCTATGCTCAAAGCTACCTACTTACCTAGATACAGGATTATGTCTGACAATCGTTAAGTGTTAGTCTAATGCACACTTAAACACTGCAACATCTAACTCTGTGTTGACTGCTATAAAATTTACAACAGTGTTTGCAAAAGCAAGAGAAATCCAGCTAAAAATGAAAAAGCCTTGGCCATTAAACTACTTGCAAGAAACATTTGAACCTGAAGCGGTTTTAAGTATCTTTAATTAGGAGCAACTTCACTAATTAAACTGGATGACATCAAAAAATTAATAAAGCCAGGGACAAAGATTTACTGGTAAATGAAACATTCAAAAAGTTCTTCTATTGAATGTATGTTTTGAATTACAGCACAAAGTTTCTGCTCCTGCTGGAAACTGCTGTTTTGATTGTTACTAAGTTCTAACAAACAAAATAACCATGATTAACACTGTATGGAGTTTTGTCCATCATGTACAACCTATGCATTAAGTTTGTTCCAACCACAAAAAGAATCTTTGTAGTGTCATGCACTTATAAATACATTTCTCCATTCTAAAGCAATTTTTCTACATATCACATTGTGCTGACAGTTGTTCTCCTTCCCTACAGATCTCTAGTTAAAAGCTTAGTTTTACCAGAGAATCAGTTTAGTAAACACCCCTCCTGTAGCCTGCAGACAGATGTTGCCATTTTTAAAACCCTATCTGCTAAGTGAGCTAAAAGAAGCATCTTTGTTAGTCTTTCTGAAGAAACTGCTTAAAATCAATTTTATTTTGCAAAGACAGTACATACGCATGGCAAGTGATAGTCACAGGCTCCAATGATTGAAGCCATCTAGCAATAAAGAGAGTGGCACCAGTGAAAAGTCATTTCACATTACTAAAATCTGAATCAGCTGAAAACTACAGTGGAAAACAGATCACCGATTTCTGTGGCCATTCAAGTCTTACATTATCTGAAGAAACTACCAAATTCAGACCAAATGCTGTCAGTTATCATGGTTGTGGCATGTCCACTTCCTAGTGGACATAATTCAGGCTCATTTCCTGTAATTTAACAAGTATGAGTTGGTAGTGATACCAGACACTACCACCTGGATTAAGACTGACAACAGCAACAAAGCAGGTCCAGCTCCTCACAGCCGTGTTTAAAATGCACTAAAACCATCAGGTGAGCTTTTAATTTGTGTTTTATCACAAAAGTTGGACTTTGCTAGAGTGCTCCATGAAGTTCTTCAGAACACTTCCTCAACTGATCAGACAGATGCCTACCTTTTCAAGATGTACAGAATCAAACAATAATGAATGATATTTGAAGATAGTTGTTAACCGCTGTATTTCACTAAGGAGGGAAAATCCCCCCGCTTTCATGCTGCAAACAGAATAGAATCAAATCAATCCAACCTAAAACCACAGGATATGGATAAGTAGACCATAATCAAATTGCGAGTGAGCTGGGACCTTCTATGTATCTCCTGATCTTACACCAATTTAAAGAGGCAGTTTCTACTTAGGTCATTGAAAAAAATAATAAGAAATAAGACAGTATCTGAATGGTACTTAAAATCATTTACAAGGCTTCTGAAGTATATGCAAAATGACTATTAACAGAGCAAGATCAAGACAGCTCACTACAGAAAAACCCAACTGGGAGCAGAGGGAAAGGTGAATAACACTAAAACTAGCTCCAACTCCATGCTTGAACTAGAACTACTATACACCTCAAACAAGCGCACAATAATTCCTGTGAACCATCCTACAATCAATGCTTCACAATACACATGTAAGAACCAGGATAGGTATGGAACAAATATGAAAAATAAGCTATGGTAGTACTTTATACCTGGCAGAAGTGTTTCATTTTGTCCAACACTTTGTTTACTTCTGGAACAACATCCTTCCCATCTACAAGTATTGGCACATTAGAACGATTTCTTAGAGCAATATGAAGCACAGCTCGGTTCTGAAACAAGAAGGAAAGAAATTAAGCTATTTCCAAATTATAACCAGGGGCCTCAGGTGTCTCATTTTGAAGGTAGTACAGTGACTTAAAGTCACTTAAAACACTTAAAATGCCTTTACATGAACTGGAGCTGGTAGAACAGTAGTGTGTATGTGGTCCACACACACCCCACCAGCTATCCCCCTCATTTAACAGAATCAGTGCAGAGGGTTTATAAAAGCATATAATAGGCAAGGTAAACAAATCGCTTATTTGCTTACATTGAAAAGAAAGTTCAAAATCTCTTGAAAAGCATTTAATGATTGAGGCTCAGAATTCAGCAATACTCAGTATGCAGTGATCTTAACTATTTTGTCATGCTTCAGGTATACAAGGACAAAGCCGTTTCCTATTAATGACAATACTGAAAATCAATTCTAACAAGCAGACAGTTATTTTCTCTGGAACTTCCCAATTATCCTAAGTAATCAATTTCATATAGGAATAGACAAATATCTATTTAAACATTTGACAAAAAAAGGAATACAATAGCCACATCATTCTATCCACTGCCCACAATTAGGTGTTCCCCGAATACTTGCACACCAGATACATAGGTGGAAGTTATGAAAAAAGTCTGTTAGCATGCACCCCATTATATTAATTCTCCACAGATATACACAAGACAAAGCACTGAAATCTGGCCTATGATTTGCATATTCAAGATCTTAACAGTTTTAATCTAGAATGGAGGAGTTAGTCTATACTAATGAACAAATAAAAAAATTAGTCTGCTCTACATCATTGTTCTTCACTACAATGAGAGGCATTGTGAAAATGACAACACAGACAATATGAGCTGCCAAGTTATGATTTAAATACCAAATGCTAATTCAAAAATCAAGTTTGTGGTTACTAACTTTGAATACTAAAAAGCTCTTTCAGCTGCTAATTATCAAAGTGTACCCACTTAAATTTTGGGGGAACAGAGGCAATTTTTTTGTTTTTATTTTTTGCAACACTCAGCCACAAAATGGTACTTGGCAAATACAGCTCACTACCAGACTTGAAGGAAGCTTTGTCTTGACCAAGAGAAGCAGTCATATTTGACCTGATGTCTACTGCTAAACACAAGAATTTTTTGAGTGGGCTATGAAGACTGTCTCCATAATAAGCGGTCAGACACTTGTTACCTTGCAATGCACTGTCTTTGTGCTGCATCAAGCTGCAAGTTTTAACCACCTGTGACAAACGCCTAGCAATGGCATGCTTGGGTGCACCATAAAGAATATGCACATATTCACACACCATGCAGCCAATGCCTGAAGCAACAAATACAGACCAGTCTTAAAGACTGAAGACAAATAACTGAAAAATGTTCTAAATCAGAACAAGAGTAGTGGACAAGTCACTTTTTGCCATTAAGCATTCTGTCTTATTGCTTTAGGTTTCTTCAGACATGCTGTTTGACAGCATCCTGTTTAAGGTCTCAAAACAATTTCATTGTCCACAGGCTCATATTCTTGAGCCAAACCAACTTAATTTGATATTCTATACAATCAGAAAAGAGTTAAACAAAATCTAATTACAAGTCAACTTCTGAATGTAAATAAGAAAGTCTGATGAAGAACAGGTTGTTTCTAGACTCATCATGCAGATAATTGCTACATAAAGTTGCTGTATCAAAACAGTAGCAAAATAGGGAGCTACCAGGAAAAGCCAAACACACCGGTTTAATATTGTGTTTAAATGCTTTCTGTGAAAATGGCTTCCTTCTGAGAAGACTTCAGCTGCTATGTTTGCTCTCACACAGACAACAAAGAGTAACTCCATAATCTACAGCCAGAGATAGGCTAACCCTGTAATAATTAGTATTACATGAGGTTAGTGACAGGCAATAGCTGAGAAAAAATCCCGCAGATAGGTTTAAGACTTTTCCCTCTTTTCCTGCTTTCTTTTTTCATTAGCTAGAATTACACCTGTGAATTGAAGACGTTAATACAGAAAGAAGAAACATTTCTCCACTGAAGCTTTATCTGTACATTTTTACAAACACATAGCATTCACAAACAATACGTGTCCAACTACTGAGTTATTTTAAGCAAACAGGTTGTGCAACTAAATCAGTCAATCACCAAGTCAAAGGAAATACTGATTTCTATGAATTTACCTCAAGCATACTAAATAACCTTTGATATTAAAGGCAGGCTAATAAATCACACTATACGATTAAGTTTCCAGTTTTCATGCTATTTTTAATTTCAGAAAAGGTACATAATTACACCCTTCAGATCTACAAAACCAGGAAAATACTCATCCTCTTACTAAAATAGGTTGCTCACTTCCCAAGATTGTTTATAGTCTGTTAAGCATACCCAAAGATAAGTACTATCAACAACCCAAAAGCAGAAAGTCTTACACAATCCTCACTAAGACTCCCTCAGTAGCTTACTAAGCTTTATGAACACTAACATTACACAAAAAGCATGTAAGGGATACCTGGAACGCAATACTCTGCTCCATGCCCTTTGCAAGATCTAACTCATCTTCCTCTCTACAAAAGAGGGAAGAGAAGGCAAGGAAAAAGATATACCATCAAGAAG
This sequence comes from Ceryle rudis, assembly GCA_033439905.1. Taxonomy (NCBI): domain Eukaryota; kingdom Metazoa; phylum Chordata; class Aves; order Coraciiformes; family Cerylidae; genus Ceryle; species Ceryle rudis. The sequence continues at coordinate 29,102 of JAAGNO010017779.1, forward strand.
TCTAAAAAAAGTCACCACATGTGTTGAAGGGAAGATTGAATAGCTTTATTCACACTTTTTATTCTCTTTTTATCAGAGCTGTAGAAATTTCTCATGTAAGTAGTACAGTAAATATTACAACCACTAAACATTTCAGAGTAGCAATTAGAGTAAGACTTCTCTTACACAGATGTAAGAGCACCCACAATACATAGGTGCAATTGAGGGGAAAGAGACATGGACAGGAATGGCCTTACCTCAGTGAAGTTAATCTTCTCTCCACTGAACATGTGCTCTCTGGCACTTTCCACACCCCTTGACTTTGCCTGAGAAATGTAAAAATAGATTCCTCTTGAAGATAGTAGGACATCAACATGCACTACAAAGGTCCAGCTACATTAAAGAATGTGAACATTTCTCACATAAGACAGTGAAACAAATTGTAATAAAAACCCTCTAGATTCTAGCTTAAAAATTGATTCTTTTATTTTTTTATACACGTATTTTTATGCAGCTTATTTCCTTAAGAGAATACTTACTAACATGTGCTGAATGACCAAGATGCAATTATTCTCCTAATTAGCAATTAATCTCTTAATTACACAGTTTCATCTTATCATACTACTACAGGATTCATTAACGATTCTTTGTACTAGCTTAGAACTTTATTTAAAAAAACCCCCAAAGAGTAGCAAAGGTAATTTTGCTACAGTTATTTTTGCTAGTTCTTCCCTTTTTAAATATGTGCCCTGTCTAATCTAAGCCTTTGGCTGAACCAATAGTTAAGGAAGGGTTGTAAATATGGACACCATGCTAAATTAACTTTATGACAACAGTTTCTTTCTTAAAATACATCCAACTGCAAATGAATTTCAAAACTAAGACTGTATGACATATGAAGTATTCTTTCAATTGCAAGTAGAGAATATATGACCTTCTCTTACCACTTTATAGGAATCTCCCTTCTTTTACTGCAGACCTCAGTAACAGTGCCATATGCCAGCTGGCATGTTACACAGACAAAAGTCTGTTCAGTGAGCACAAGAAAGATCTGCACATTGAAAAATGGCCTTGTTGAAAAACAGCTTTGTACCTTGGGGCTAAAGAACAATGCAAGACTTTGAACAGTGCCAAGATTTGTAAACAGATGCCTTTTAATTTTGATAGCCTCTAAAATTCAGAGTTAAATGTATATAAAAGTGCTAGAATAATCAGTTGCAGGTAAAAGTTAACATTAAAAAACTATTTGGTTTATCAAAGCAACATTTTTAACAGTTACCAGTTCCATCAGCATTTTCATCACATCTTCTGTAACAAGGTTCTTTGAATAATCCAGTAAGATATCCCCATGATCAGTATTCAGAGACAAGCTGTCAAATCAAACAAGTTGTTTAATTGCACATTCCTGAAGAGAGATTGTTTTAAGCAAGACAACAACACCACCTCTATAGATTAAAAAAATAACTGGGATTCTAAGCACACCAAGTTAGTAAAGATGACCTGAAGGACCAATTTGCCCCACAAATTTTACGAAATGACTTACGAGGGTGTTGCTTTATTTGAAGACCATGGTTTTCCGCAAGCTGAATTACAGTGTCCACTTAATGCTTGTGAAAGTCCAAATATAATGAAGTATATTTAATGCACACTTGGACAGCGACATTGCTGTTTTCAGTGAGCTACTGGCATTCTCTAGCTATAATTTGCCTAATATACCACAGATAAAAAGCTTAACGCATTCTTTCACTGCTAAAAAAAATCAACCATGTTCCTACAGGTCCTTTCAACAAATAGTCATTCTTTTATGCAGAGATTTGACTAAGCCTGATGTAAAAATCTAACTTCAGGTACAGAAACATTCTGTCAACTACTATACAGACTTAAATCCCATTTGTGCATGGTGTAGTCTCACTGTTCTCACTGACATCGTGGAGGTCTCCAAATTATCATCATCGGAGAGTTACAGCCTAACACTCCAGAATACAAGGACTTTTAATCAAAATGAAACACAGAAATAGTAGTCCAATAGAAATTAAGTGAGCTCATTTGCATTTACTAGCTTTGCATCTATGGGAAGTTCTACAGTCCCACTAGTCCTTTAAGTAAGTTTTCTACCTATTTCTTTTTTGCACTAATTTACAGCCAAATATACATATTTACTCTAAACTGAAGAATCAAAGTTCTGTAATTCTGTAGTCCTTCTGTAAGAGCACAGAAGACCTTTTATATCTTACTCCACATGCACATGACCCAGAAATTGCATGCATCTAAATTCTCAATGTTTTCATGCTCATTATCTCTCCTGCTTTTTCTTCCCCAATACTTGAGCACAGAAATATGCACTGTTATTTTCGTGACCACATATGCCAGAGACTTTGCAGCGGCAAACCATGGCACAGCTGCTATTCCAAACAGATATAATATGACAGAGCAGGCACGGTTCTGTAAAGGAAGAATGGAGCTGAAATTGCAGTAACAGCAAGGCCTAGACATTTGTGTAGTTTCATTAACTTGAGTAAATTGAAGTAACACAGCCTTTTTCTGGTCTTAAAATACTAGGGACAATAAATAAGAAAAGGAAGGTGCCTTCAGGCATAATCTTAGAAGAGTTTCTTTTATAGGCAAGAACATGAGGCAAGGAAGGGAATACAGTATCGATACTATTAATGACCCTTCTCTTCAGTGGGCTGCAAACAGTAATGCTGAAACCATGACCATCCAGCACAAGGATACCTAGAATATCCTAGTTAAGGGAAGGACTGTTACCTCTCACCTGCCAAGTTTTCTTTGTATTCACATACAGTACAGAACAATAAAAAAGGTGTGACTTATTTTAATACATTTTACTAATGACACGGCAAGGCCATTAGTATACTAATACTTCAGTTAAGTAGAACTCAAACTCCTCATCTACAGCTTAATATAGAAAGCTAGTGTTCTAGTCCAAGAACATGAAATCCTTACAACATTTTCTTCATGTTTACCTGACATATGCTTTACTTCTACAATTTATTGTCTTTTTTTGCTTACAGGAATAAAAATCAATCTTACTAGACCTAGAAGACAAAGTATCCCATGAAATTCTGGCTATATTCAAATCACTATGCATTTGAAGAAACTGCAGAAAGCTGACATCCCAAGACACTGCATGCGGAAAAATAAATAAATCACGCAATGGCTACAAGATGTAACTTCCACCAAACAAGGTGAAACACAGCACGCAACGTAATCTCATCTTAAACCTTTACACCAAGAGGTTCATTCTATTTAAGCACAAGCCCTAAACCCTGCAGCTCAGTTGCATTCTGGTACACTACCCATTCTGCAATGCAGCAGCTAATGGTAGTGCTGCTAAGGTGGAGCTAGAGCCTCGTCACGTAAACCACATCCACACTTAAGTGATGCAGCCCTTAGGTCACCTGCAGCATCTCAGAATGATTTTCTCCCATTTAAACACAAATTAATGAATTTGTACACAACCCTTAAACACATAATTATGCATGGACTCCCCACTGGTATGTTTTCAGTTTAGATTTGAAGCTCTCATCCTTCATAATGGACAAGCCAACTAGCAGAGTGTAATACTTGTGCTTTACACCTGGCACTAGCTATTTGGCTCAAGAGTACCTTAAATAGCATCCAGGTGTCTTATCTGCTGAACTGTACAATGGCTGCACCATATCAGTTCTAACCCCTTCAAAACTACTAGTGTTTCTAGTGAGCAACCCATGTTGTTAAGACCACTTGTTCCTACCAGACCTTACATTTGGGTGGCAAAAAAAGCCAAAGGTGTACCTTACAGGTATGACTACCCTCCAAATCAGGAAAACAGATTATAAAATTCTAAGGGAAAAAAAAAAAGTATAAAAGGGAGAAACTATCCTCTATCTATATTCTGTAAGACATAATTAGTGAGTGTAAGATTCTTATAATAACAAATAAGACACTTGTGCTCAGAAATAAAATATTCAGATTAAAAAATATTCACACCAGTCTGAAATTTCTCCAGAAATAGTATCAGGAAGCACTTACATATGGGCTTAAGTTTCTCTTTTCCTTCTAACCCATGACAGATTTTCAATGATTTATAATAGTAACTAGCAAAACTAACTTAATGTACTCAATGATTAATTTCACATGAGGAAAGAGGTGCAACTACAGAGATGACCTTGTGGCCAAAACTCCAGACTGCCCAGGGTTTTCAACAGATATTAACTCTGGATCAAAGTGGCAATCACTGAGAGGTATACAAGCAGATCCATCAAAATAAGAATCTATCACTTCTGCAATGGTATTTTGCTGTGAGAAAGTTCCCCTAGAAGTCTAGAATGTGTTGGTTTATCAAAAAAACAGGACTGAAATCATTAAAGGATTAAGATAAATTAAACTTAAAACACTTGAACTACTATGTATCCTTATGGACTCCACAAAAGGACATCAAGTTGGGCAGCTATTTGAAACATAACCCTGGTAAAGGTGGTTTCACAAAAAAGTGTGATAAACATTCTAGAAGACAAACTGACTGCTTTCAGCTTGGAGACATGTTAGAGGTCAGAATCTGTGCCCGAAAGAACAGTTGGTAAATATCTTCTCCTTGGTTAACTGAAAACAGTGGCAGTCTAACACTCAAAATCTATTATACATTCCCAAAGGCAACTAACAGACTACTTGAGAGTATATTTTATGGTTAAAGTAGCTTGCATAACAACAGCCAATGAGATTAAGATGCAGTGCTATCCTTATCAATAAGAGCGCTTGTTTAAGCCATTCAGGAAGGAACCATGTAAGAAACCTCTTGATTATACCTTTTGGTTCATATAGCTAGTTTGCTTCAGCTTCCTTTTGTTCCAAGGATGTTACCAAATTCAGTCTCTTGGAATTAAGGAAAGCTTGCAACCCAAACTAGCTCTGTTCTAGAAGGGCTTGTAGATTTGTGTAAGACAGCATTAATCTTTAACAGTATATTAAAAAAAAAAATCTGTTAGAAGAGCCAGATGAGGTCAATACTACAGAAGTTTGCCATTTGCACTGATTGAACAGGTATGCTATTTTAACTCATATATACTGGTATTCAGAGCTTCATATGCAAAGTCTAATTACAATTTAAGAAGTATCTAATGAGTTCAAAAGTAAAGTCACATTACTGAAGATGCTAATGAAAAGCTCAATACATGCAACAAGTGTTATCTCACCACTCAAGAACAGAATCTCACTGTATCTGTATTACCCAGGCTCACGTTAAAATTCAAGTCAGGGATGCACCTACACAGTATTAAGCTTTTCAGACTGCTGGTATAGACCAACAATGTAACCACAAGCATGACTTCTCAGCACAGTCTCCAGTGTACAGAAAACGAGTCCCACTTTACAGGATGAAACCACTGAACATTATCATACTGCTTCTGCCTCTCACTTCCTCCTCTAGTAAAAACATGTTGCAATGCGTTTTCTGTAACGCGGCCAGCAAGAGCCAAGGGAGAGCGCCCCCCTCCCCCCACCTCAGGTCTGGGGCAGGCACAGCCGTATTACTGACAGGTAGGGGCACACGGATAGATGGCTCCTCGCGATTTTACCGCGGAGCTTATCATGACTAAGCACACGGGTGCGAGAAACTGAGAAACGAAGGACCCACAATGCCGCTGTGCGAGCCGCAGCCCGGCG
>JAAGNO010017781.1:2754-12791 GCA_033439905.1 Ceryle rudis
TACCCCCACCGGAGATTTTTTTTTTTTGCTTCTTTCATTCCCCCCCCCCCCCCCCCATATAAAGGCTGTCTACATGTAGCTGAGAGGAAATGTTCCCTATCTTAACAAAGACATGAGAGGAGGATTTCAAAGATTTCAGTAATTGTGATGTTTTACTTACTTTGGCCTTTCAAACTGTGTGTGCCTCTGATTTAGCTGAAAATGAAGAACTCTGAGACAGGCTACAGTTTCCTCCATTAAAGAGTCCTCATTCTGTTTTTCATGTGGAAATAGAGGAAGGTCATGTTACCCTAAAATATGCCTTTCTGGATTGAAGCCCTGCTGCTTTTGAGCCTCGGGAACTGCATACTGCAGTAGCACAGCGTCCAAAGTGCCAAGGCTTTTTCTTTTAATCCCAGCCATACTCACACTGAAGCCAAACCCAGCCCTAAAAACTGAAGATACTCCCTTGTTCAAAAAACACCATTAGCACAAGAATCTTGGAAAATACCTATTTTCTATGGAAAAACTGCAGTTAAGTACATTGCAGTCCATTTATACATGTTCCTGCTTTTAATTTCACTAGGGGGTGGATATTACCCATGGCAGTAACATCTGCCGAAGGTCCTGGTGCCACCCTTGTCCCACAGGTGTCCCCCCAGTGTGCCTCTGCCAGGCAGCAACACCTTCTGCCAAGAAACATGCATTTGTTGAGATGGATTTCTCCCCAGCAGAATGCCAGGAGTTCAGAGCGAGAATTCAAGGTGACTAAATTGCTGTCAGCTTTCTAAACTGTTCTCCTTCCTGAAACAAAAAACCTGAGTGAGTACATTTTCAGTTCAACCCAAGAGCTCTGCTGTGGGTAACCCTGGCTCCATGTACAGCCCATAGCTGAAGCCATCCCCTGGTGCAGGTGGGACTCCATGTACCAGGACATTAATGTACCATGCCAGTTGCCTCTGGGTGAAGCTAATCATAAATGGTTTAAAAGCAAACAACATGACCTTTTATAACTCTTAGGTTCTCTCAGTTTCCTCTAGTGTTATCATCTACAAGAGAAAAAAAAACCCCAAACATTGCAAGCAGCCTTGTGAGCTCATGGCATTCTTGTGTTGGCACCCCCAAGGCCATTCATTACAGGAGCCTTTGGTCAGAGGATGGTGCACTAGCACCATGTCCTGCATCAAAGCACTCTGTTCAGTTGCCCAAAGCGGCTGCATGTGCATTGCCACGCACATACGTCCAGTGCCACCAGGAACTGCTCTGTGCTGTTTGCAACTTCAGGCTAGTTTTGATTTGCAGCACCAGTGCACAGATACTCCAGTGAAGAAAGTCTTCTATGGAAACACAGTTGCTATGGTGGATCCTGTGGATGGATCATTTACCAAAGTGGTTCAGTTAACAAAATTCTCTCATGTACCCATAGTTATTAGAACAAATGAGAGTTCCCATTCTGTGTAGTAGTGACAAGGTGTTGAGCTAAAAAATATTAACCCTATGAAATACAATTTTGCTCCATTCAGTTTTGCTATAGGAGCATCTAGTGACCTGGTGGACTTGTATACCCTAGAAATGTTCTTTTAGTCTGAGGTAATGCAGTTTCTTTGTGATGAATAATTTGAAAGCCCCTTAGTGACGAAGACCTAAATTATGAGCATCAGAAAATGCTCGAGAGAATCACCGATTAATGTACCTACAAACATAACAGTAAAAGCAATGATCACTCAATTACAAGAGCTTGGGTTTCAGCGTAAAACTGTCCATTTCAGTGATGGAGAAGACATGGAAACCCAAGGAGCTGAGGTGAATAGAAATAAAAGTAATTAATTTAGCCAAACTTAGTTATGTTGGAAGGCAAGGTATTTCCTTCCAATGATGTTCATCTTCCTGAGAAACAGCTCCAAAACCTACAGAACTTTAAACTTCTTCTACCCTGAAAGTGGTAGGTGTTTCACTGTCACAGACAAACCACATTTGCAGACAAGGGTGGAGAGACTGAAGGAGAACACCAGATTGCTACACTTACCTTATTTAATGGTCTAGAGGGAATTTGAAGGTTTTTACTATTCTCATCACAGCAATAGAAAAAACCACAGTATTATGGATGAGATTTCAGTCATCCATATACGTGTGTATGTGTGTGCACACACACATACTGTTCTCCCAACACAATCAAATTGGAAATGGTTATTTCAGCCAGGTCTGCATTGTTACAAGAAAGCCTTTTAGGTGGACAAGTTTACAGTTTCATTTTCTATGAGCCAAGGAAAAAAAAAGAGTGACAAAGTACAAAACAGGGGGAAAAAAAATAGAAAACTGAAACAGAATAAGCCTCTTGATCTGTCTTTTCTCAGCAGCACCCAGATTGACAAGAAAATCACTTACTGATTGACAGTTAAACAGATATGCACCTTCACAATGTTGTCAGCACTGGCATTTTATCCAGGTCTATTACAGTAATCATAATAGTGAAACTAGAACTCAGAGAGTACAATATTTCTTGCAAATGGTAGGAAACTAAATTTATACGTGGTGTGAGGCTATTAAGTCTGTGCTGCTAGGACTGAAATTTGTGCCTGGAATAACCTATTTAAATGAATGTAATTTAAATGTTTATGAAATTACACTTTTTCAGTTCTCCAGTTTCAGTTCTCCACCTAGAGCACTAGGAGGTATTTGAAAGAAAACAACACATATAAATCCATATTGTGCCATTGGTACACCCATGTTTTGCTTCAAATGGGCTGTGCTCAGCAACAGCTATTTTGAGTTGCTTCAGCTTCTTTCAGAAAGCTGCTACTCCTTTCCATGGGTTTACATGGGAGCAACCAGCCCCTAGGCAGCCCAAGAACAGGATCACCCACCCATCAAATCCCTGTACAGAGAATCACAGCTGGAAGTAAATTCTTACAGCCCCGTGTCCCTGTGAGCTGCCTGCCTGTGCTGAGTGAGGGAATGAAAAGGAGCATGTGTTTCTCAGATAGATGTGTTTCCCCTGGGCTAAGTGCATCCCACATATTTCACATAAGCTACTGAAGAGCCCTCACTTAGTTAAGACCTCTGAGTGATTTGCTAGAGGGCTACAAACTAACAAGCCTGAATGTAGGAAGGCATCACACCTCATTCCTACCTCTCTGATGTTCTCCAGTCATCCAGACATCCACTTTTTAATGTGTGCTAAACTGCATTCAGAGGGTGTATTATCTCTTCAGAGGGACCAAAAGCTGAAAGTGGGGTACAGGGAATCTCCTAAAACTCCCATTCAAGCTGAAGAACCACCTCCAGGCACACCACCAGCAACCTTCACAAAAACACAAACCCAGAATTAAACAATGATCACAATTATGTTTTGTGTTTGAAAAAAAAAAAAAAAAAATTAGGTAAGTGATACTTCTAAGAAAGTAAACTTCTTCTATAAATGCCTGCTACAGATCTAACCACTTTCTGAAATATAGCAGCTTGCAGCTGGAGAAAGAGAATGCCACAGCATTTATGTGTAATCATTAAGAATTATGTTAAACAGTTTAATGGGGAGAAAGTCCAATTTTCCTGAAGAAAAACTTCTAAAGAAAGAACTTGCAACATTTGGAAACAAGAGACAGTGTACCAGATGTCTCTGATAAGACTAAGTGATTTCAAATGTTTCTTACTATTGCTACGACCTGCTCAGCTTCTTGGGGTTCAGCAAAAGCCAGCATTCTTGCACAGAAAGACTTCCACACAGCCGTTAGAATCTTCATTACAACCTTGATCACAAATCCACTGTAATCAAGTAAACCTCTCCTCATTTTCCAATGGGACTGAGCTGGAAGGAACATTTTGTGCAACTGGAAACAATGGCCAAGAATGAAGCAAATTATTATTGAGGATTTCTTAGGAACAAATTGCCAGACATCATACAGGATTGACCCTTCACCATTAAGAAGATTCAGCATCTTTTAGAAATCCAGAATGCATTTTTTTTAACCTGCTATAACATTAACTACTCCAAGTTCTTCTATGCTTCTGATGTTACTACCCAGCCCAATCCTTGGAGTGATGCTATCATGCTCCCTTTTAGCTTCACTTCCCTCTCAAGGGACAGAGGAAAGAGGACAGAGATAGCAACAGAGAGTAAATAACATAAAAGGATGGTATTAATAAATATATTTGTTTCCTGTCAATCTCAATACAAACTGGAGAGAGGCGATAAGAACTGCTGCTCCTGTCTCCAGCCAGGGCCCTTGCTTCCAGCTGAGGCAGAGGGAAAGAGCAGATACCTCCATGTGTATAGCAGAGACAGAACAACTAACAGTTGCTTCTTCTTATGAAGCACTTCATTGTGAACAGAAGTTCTTTAGTTTTACAAAGCACATTGCCCTAACATTTATTTTCTGACATAGGAGCTTCCTGCTTAGCCATGAAGTTTGTCATATTTCACTCTTCCCAGCTTTGTAGCTACAGCCAAAGACCCCAGTCAACAGAGGTTTAAGGCAGACTGATTTCAGACCCTACAGGTCCTGCTATAAGGAACCATGGAAACTTCCATGACCGAGCTCCTTTTTGCTGACTGAGCACACCATGTTCATTCCCTCTTTGTGTGAACTGACACACTGCTTTCTGGAAAAGACATGGGACAGAGACATTTGGACAGATGTATCTGTCCCTATGCCTTTAAGATGATTAAGTTTAGTCCTTGGATTGCTCAGCCACAACTGTCCTTTTTAAAAAACAAAACAAAACAAACAAACCAAACAAACACAAAACACTTGGGGAAAAAAAAAGGTTCCTTGAAAAAGAAAACTTATTCAAGAAAGGATTTTATTCTGCATTTAGTACAGAGCAGACTGATAAGCAGAACATCCATTATTAAAACAGCCAAAGTGTAGTCTGTTCAAGGCAAAAATAAAGATGGTTTATGTACCTATTTCAAATATATAGTCATATTATGTGGCATATCCTTTCAAAGGAAAAGACTGTCAGGCTATCATGGATAGATCATCTGCATTAGATTTTCTGTTACCAAAATGTAGCAGTGAAATAGTTAACAAGTCTGGCTTTTACATTGTCATAAGCAGACTTCATTGCTAGCATCCCACCGAGATGAATGAAGGCAGCTTATGTCTAGTGTTATTGTTTCCATGTGTTTGGCTCCAGACTCAAGCCAGCATTCCCCTCAGTTTATACTTGAAAGGTTATCTTCACAACCAGAAAAGACAGAAACTTTCTGTAAATATATGTATGTGTAAAGGGAAGGGCAAATACAGGTTAACTCCACTTACTCAGTTCCAGCTTTCCTGAATTAATGTTTTGATAGTTATAGCAAAAAGAATTCTGTTTATAGAAGCTTCTGATTATCTGAGTGGCTGAGATGTCCCTTCCTGCACATTTGCTTTGTTTTGAATATACAGGGCAATCTGATCAATAGTAACAAAATTTTACTTGTAGTTGATAGCTTTTCAGTCCTTTAGGCTAGGCAATGAAGTACCAACTAACAGAATACTGCAAATTATGCTAAAGGAATTGCAAATGGAAGAAACAAGGTCTGAGTGTAATTTTGAAAGGGAAAGGCAAACAATCTGTATTTAGGTAAGAGAAAATACACTGCTTCTAATAGTAGTGGTCCAGAAGAAAAGTGTGTGTGAAGAGTGGAAGCATTTAATTTGGGTGGAGTGTGATTCTCTCTAAAGCTTGGGTATGTCTCTCTTTGTCCACCAGTAATCTACCTCTGAAGTTTCTGCAGGGAAGAGTACGTGTAATTGTGCATTACCTGTGCTTCCCTGGAGACAAGAAGGATTCAGAAACAGCTTATGCAGATTGTTATTTTTACCCTACCTTGAAAAATTATCCCTCTTCTCTGAATGACAGGATTCAGATAAAGGATAATAATTGAAGTACTTCTCTTAAGGAACAATAAAAGTGCTAAACAGAGTGTCTCCATCAATATCTATTTTTGGGTTTTGCTGAATCCAGAATTGTTTTGATACATACTTCCTACCTATAACATTGCCTAGTTCTAAGTTTCTGTAATACTATCTAATAGTTTGCTTTAGATCATGAGATTTCTCTTTTATTTTAAAACTGATCTATGAGGGTAGCATCCCACAGACTATTTTATTAGAAACTTGGCAAGAAATGAAGTAATATATTGACAAGGATGATGTAGGAATGGCATTGTAATGCCTAAATTCTAGGTATCCGCTTCTGCTAAGGTACTAAAAGCCTCATACAGAGAGCCATCAGTTGTATTCAGGTGGCCTCGATTCCAGCCTTGTCCCTAGCCCACAGCAGGAGGCCTCCGAGAGTTTAGCACCGCCATGAAGAAACATGGATTTAGGTGGAATTTATGATGTCTGAATATAGTCCTTGGGAGCTCAGAGATTCATGCCTACAAAAGCCAATCTGCAGACTGAGATGCAGACCTGTAAGCCAACTGGAAATGGACAAGAGGGTGTTATGCATTAAGCTTGGTCCTTTTCAGGAACAGGACTTTAACACTTCTATTCTGTGGGATGCCCTTTTTTCAGGCATCTTAGTCCAAAGGTGAGGTCAAGATATCATTATTCATGTGCCCAACAGCTCCTGAGGGGCTCTATTGCCCCTCCCCCCAATTAGTTACTTGAGTAAATTAGGGCCAGGTAGATAATTTGAGAATTACAGCTCTTGCTGAAGGCATCAAATGTTCAAAAAGGAAGGACTACATCTATTAAATATATAATATACATAAACATATAAAACACATATTATTAATTATGCTTGGGTTTTTTTCCTGTAATGTTCTTTTTCATGGATTGTTATTTTCTGCAACCAAATTTGTTAAACATCCAGAGACAAGGTAAAATTTTAAACATACAGAAGTTGTAATGAGATCTTGATAAAGGAAGCCTTTGGCTACTTCAGAATTGAAAGCGGCAGGCCCATTTCTCATCCAGCCTAAAGTGACAGGAGTGGTACTCTGATCTAGACCAGAATGCACGAACCTGACATGTGAAAAGCTGTTCCTCTATTCAGCTTGATCTCATGGAATTTTACTACCACTAACCAACATAGCTACTTAGGTTCATTAACAATGTCAGTCCACTGGTGCTCAGTATGACAGGCTTTAGCAATACCTGTTCAATGAAAGTCCAAGCTGTGCAGAGCTCATATGCAACACTTCACCAGTTTGTCATTATAGTCAGTTCAAAAAAGACATTTTCCAAGAGCTAGTATGCAAAGTTGGAAAGGTCTTGCAGAAAGCCTGCAAAGTCTAAGCAGTGGATGCAGATGAGGTGTTCCAAAGAAGACCAGACAAAACCTATAGGGACAGAGTGACCTGGAAAGGTCCAGCCTTTCAATTATTGTTACAGTGGTATTTTGCTAGAACAACTTTAATTACCTCTTTATGAAGGTTTATTTTGATGGGAAAAGCGGGAGCGAACATGATTGTGGAGTTTTTTTAAGAGATACTGAAAGAACAGGCCATAATCAAATTCCTATCATTAGTTAATGACAACAGAACAGAAATAATGAGGTAAAAGCAACAGCAGAGAAAAAATAACATAAATGGAGAATTCTTAATCTATAGAGTTACACAGAGATGGGTTTTGTCATAGGAAGTTGTATAAAAATTTTCATCAAAAATACGGATGCTTAGGTGAGATACATTTCCAATGAAGATGGTTCCCAGGATAGTGGGTTCAAGATGTGGGATGGACTAAATGCGGTCCTTCCTTCAGCCTGGTCTCAATCCATTTTTCTTTATGTACATCATCCTCCTGTCCTTGAATGACTCAAGAAAAAATACAAAAATTCTTCAGGCTATTTTATGCCCCAGTCTTTTCTCTTTTGTTTTCATGACCATCTCTTCTCAATTCTCTGGGACCACAAACCCTGTCTCCCTTGGCTGCAGAAATTTAATAAGAAACAAATTTTAATCTCGGTTGCATCCATTCAGCCCCAGTCTAATAAATAACATTATGCAAGTGAAACGGTAATTAAAAAACACAGCTAAGGTTAAGTGTGAGGGGAATCTTTCATTCTCTCTCACGCTCTTAGGGCTCAGGTTCTCTTTTATGGCTACATACCAGATAATACTATGTTCCCAATGAGAAGGCAGTAATCTTCTCTGGGATGCAGGGTTGGAGCTCTTCTGGCTGCTGGGCAGGGAATGCAGTGGCTTGGCAGCATGGAGCCAGCACAGAAACAGTTTCAGCCTCATGAGTTCCACAAATATCAGCAAATTTAGCCCTTCATCTCCCAAATTTGAAAATACCTATTTCAGCAGAAACAACTGACAACAGAAGTGCATGCAGGAATAAAAATTGCGACTTGAGGGAAGAGAAGGGATTATGAGCAGGTAACATTGTCTGAATATGTGGCAGTCTCTATTATGCTTTTGCTTTTATTTGCATCTCATATTGGCATTGAATATCATAATTATTCTGACCCTGTGCAGAGCTCACCTGTGAGGTGAGGCACAGTCACTGAAATCAAGGAAATTAAGATGCCTCTTAACACTACTTCCTGAGGGACACCCACATCTTTGAAGTAAACTGTAACAAAAGGCAGAAATTCTGGTCACCCAGCCTCAGTGGAGTGAGGAAGAGTGGACAACCTATAGTGGTTTACACCGATGTGGGCTTTCCTTGTGCACAGGACAATGACAAAGGCAGGATCTGTTCTGCCTTGAAGTGTTTGCTAGGTCATGGAAACCAATGAGAACATCATTTCCATTGTGCTAGCATTGCACAACAAACTGAGGAGGGCTCTCCTCTCCTTTCTTCAGCCTTGTGTCAAAGCCATCAGCATAACAGCTGCAGGCTACACACAGGAAGGACAGCCTCAAACCATACTGCAGGCAGACACTCACCCCAGCCAATGTGCTGCATTCACAAAGCTACGATCAGGAAATGCTCCACCATGGGGAAAGGAGATCCATTCCAGCTTCCAGGAGGGAGCAGGCAACAGGGAGGTCAAGTTGCACCCATGTATGAAGGTAGGCTCTGTAGAAATGCCTTAAAAACAGTTCCAGATCCTCTTGGTACTGAAAAATTGCTATAAGAAAGTTATACCTGTATTTTCTTCTTTAGCCACACAAATTTCAGGGTACTATGCTCGGTCTTTAAAATCTCTCTCAGACCCACCTCCATGTGAGAAGACTTGCCAAGGGACCACAGGCACTTTTTTGACCAGCTGTAATGCAGACCTACCAGATGAACACTCACACCTTATTTTCTCAGTCTTCTTATCTCTATAAAAACTTTGAGCACTCATTGTAAAAGTCTATTCTTCTTCCTCCTGGAAAAGCAGATTTAATCTGTGGCTGTTTCCCTTCAGTTTGAAGCACAAAGATAGGATCCTGTCAACAGCTGGGAAGAAATACTTAAAGATTTACTTACCTTTTCCATCTCTGACCAGATGGCTACTTAAAAAACAGCTGTAATGGAGGCAGCCCTGGAATAGCATAGAATCATTAAGGTTGGAAGTGACCTTCAAGATCATCAAGTCCAACTGTCTACTAAACATTATCATGACCACTAAACCATGTCCTGAAGTGACACATGTAGATATTTTTGGAACACCTCCAGGGATGGTGACTCCACCACCTCCCTGGGCAGCCTGTTCCAAGGCCTCACCACTCTCTCAGTAAAGAAATTATTTCTAATATCCAACCGAAACCTCCCCTGGTGCAGCTTAAGCCCATTTCCTCTTCTTCTATCAGTTGTGACTTGTGAGAAGAGACCAACACTTACCTCACTACAACCTCCCTTCAGGTAGTTGTAGAGAGTGATAAGGTCTCCTCTCAGCCTCCTCTTCTCTAGACTGAACAATCCTAGGTCCCTCAGATGCTCCTCATAAGACATTTTCTTCAGACACTAAAGCATGCTGCTTTGATGATTCTTCAGGTCAACAAAAATTGTGTAAACTAATAAAGAGAAAACTACTAACAAGCTGGGAAATCCTGCTTTTCACTGAGCTCCTGGTTTGTAATCTGTAATAAAACTACAGTATTGCCAGAAGAAGGAAAGGAAAGGAAAGGAAAGGAAAGGAAAGGAAAGGAAAGGAAAGGAAAGGAAAGGAAAGGAAAAGAAAAGAAA
>JAAGNO010017786.1:0-16390 GCA_033439905.1 Ceryle rudis
GAAGAGAAAGGGAATAAGGGAGAGAGACTTAGTGATTAGAAAAGGAAACTAGAACAGCTTGAATGAGAATAATAATATAGAATATGTACAAATAGATACAAACCCAGTATGGAACCCAACCCCCTGATGGTAATTACATCACCATCACCACTGATGTTGTAGAGCAGATGGGAGCTGTGTTCAGGAGCTGGATTCTGGTACCAGATTCAGGAACACACTGATTGGGATTGAAAGCAGAACGGACAGAGTCCTTCTGGGATGCTCCGAGGAAGGAACTGAAAGAGGACCTGAGCCAAGCCCAGCAAAGCTGGCAAAGCAGTCCAAGAGGGGAGAAGAGCCCGGGAGTCCCCAGAAACAGGGCAAGCAAGCAAAGCAAGCTAGCAAGCTAACAAAAAGAACACTTATAGACCCTCCAGATCCTTCTGCTTTATACCCAATATGACGTCTATGGGCTGGAATCCCTCATTGGTCAGTTTGGGGTCACCTGCCCTGTCCACTCCTCCCTGCAGGTGCAGCCTTTCACTTTCCTGCACCCCCCAGTGTGGTACACAAGATCCAGCAGTGGCCTTGGTCTGCACACCCACCCTTGGCACTAACTCTAACCATGGGGTGTTATCACTGCCAGCAGCAGACACTGCCTGTGAGAACAGGCTGCTGACTGCAGACAGTGCAGTGAGGTAGAAGTACAGAACAGAATTAGTTCTGTTCTCCCTCCAACCAGGAGAGAGGGGAACCACACCTTTCTGTTGTTCAGGTGTAGTATAGCCTACCTGCTGAAAGATTTGGTAGGCTGTGCAATTAAACAGGAGCATCTCCCTTGCTTTGTATTGTGAATTTGAAAGATGCAGAGCACTGAAGAAACCAACCTTCAGATAGCAATACTAGGGATGAGTCTGCATTTTAAATGTGTACGCGACAGCCTTTGGTATCTCTTTGATAAAATAGATTCCTAATACATAATTTCAGATTTATTTATTTTTTTCTTCCTGGAAATATTTTTGCTACATCATATAGCTTCAGTTAAGTCTGTCATGATTTTCATTATAAGCTCTTATTTTCAAAGGGGTTTGACTAGAAACAGTCAGGGAGTTAAAATTTCTTCACCTGAAATTTTAACATAAATTTTTCTCTCATCCATTCTGTGTTTCATTAAAGCAGTCTAGCTTTATTTAAGACTATCTTAAGATTACTGGAAGGAAACTCCTCTACTTTCCAACCCAGAGTTATGTTTTGAATGTATGTTTATGCTTGCATCTCAACACATTACTCCAAGCCCACCAAATTTAACAAGTAGAGGAGAAGTCAAAAGGAGTTTTACATGGACATGGAGAATCACAGATGATAATTTAGAGTTCCTCTAATTGCCTGAAGTTTTATACTTAAGAATGGAGCAAAGAATTTTGCTTATGGTTTTGAAAGAGTAAATGCATCAAGTCAGCTCAGCGGGTGTAGACTGGTGTAATTCTAGGGAAGATGGTGCCAGTCAAAACCCAACTGGCCTATTCAAGGTTCTATATTACCACTTTTAATATCAAGTTATATATTTTCAATATGGCA
The DNA here is from genome assembly GCA_033439905.1 of Ceryle rudis. Classification (NCBI taxonomy): domain Eukaryota; kingdom Metazoa; phylum Chordata; class Aves; order Coraciiformes; family Cerylidae; genus Ceryle; species Ceryle rudis. Next base: position 1,558 of record JAAGNO010017786.1, read on the forward strand.
GATGTTTCTGCAAGGGAAAATTGTGGCACTTATGATTGGAGAGGGGGGATTTAGTAGCAGGTGAAAAAGAGTTATTTTGTTAGCATTTTCTGTGCAAGTGCAAATGAAATAATTCTTTATATAAAGGCTCAATTTAAATAACACTAAATGTCAAACTGACAATTCAGTAAATGAAAAATGAAAGGATCTGCTCCTAGAATTGGACCCTATGTAGGAGTCCATGGAAGTCCTGGGGCTTTGGTGTGCTGTGGTTTTTGCAGGCTTAGCTGCAGGTTCTTCCCCAGGCATTTTTGTTGCTTCCCTCCCTCAAGTGGGGTTTGGTAAGGAAGGTCTATAGGAAATTCCACCCTTCATGCATTGTTTTATCTGAGAGTTTGAGGTTTTGCTTCACATGCTTCTAACAAAACATCTGAATTTTCAGGTTTTATTTAGGAAAAAAAAAAAGGTAATATGCAACATAAAGGCAGTGAAACTTTTCAGTGTTTCTATTGCAAAAAATAACTGAGCAGGGAAAAAAAGGAGGAAGATCTTAAACCTTCCAGCTATACTGTTCTTAAATGTTATTTTTAACAATATTAGGATAAAATTCAGGCAGAAATATGTCTTTTCTTTTTTAAGTTCACAGTATGTTTTAGTGTTTTTGCAGGATTGTTAGGTTATTTTATCTGAACTGATAGAGTTAAGAGTGGAGGATCAATCTTAACTTCAATGATACAGGATTATATTTGGCAATTATTTTACAAATTGAAATGTATTTATTATCACTAATTCATCTTGTTAATATATTTTGTCTCCTCCTGTATCCACATACTGTAAATCTCTTTTTTTTTTTTAAGAAATATTTTGAGGGCATTAAGAAATTAAATCCTAGCCCTATTAAAACCAGTAGAAAATTTCTACAAATTTCAATGGGGCTAGCATTTCACCTCATTAGCAGCTGAATTTATTTTGCAGTTTTTGGTCAGAGAATGCTTCAGCTGACTTTAAGGGGGAGTCTTTGCCTGATGAGTGTGCTTAAATCAGGACAGTTGAGTAGATGTTTTTAAAATAATCAATGTCTGCACTGTGACCGCTGCAGTTACATTTGGACATTTGGAAGCATTTTAACAAATGTGCTGTGTAATTTGTATTGTAGAAGCTAAAATATTCAGGCTGATTGATAGAGATGGACAGTACTTTGCAAAAAAAAGTAGCTAGAAACTGTTTTTTTTCTCACAAATTCTATTAGTCTCATAGTGTTAGAAAAGCAAAATGAAGGCACATGGAAAATGGGCTTGTGAAATTAGAAGTGATTTCAAGTGCTCTGTTAAATCTCGCAGACTGATGGAGCAGGGAGTTAGTTTTGACCATCAAAAGTTTTGTGTAAAGGCTGTATTAGTCCTTCTGTGGGAAGATGCAGTTTGTACTTGCAAAAATGTGATGTTTTCGGGGGGGTGGGGGGGCGGACGGTGGCGTGTTTGCTTTGCCGGCGCGTGGCGGGGGGGGGAGGGGGCCCTGGGTGGGGGGGGGGTTTGGCGTGTGCTCCCCCACACTTTCTCTCCCTCTCTTTTTTTTTTTTTTTTTTTTTTTAATGCAGAAATTAAAAGCAGGAGGAAGAAAAGGTTTGTGTCCAGCCCTCGCTATGTGGAGACTATGCTGGTAGCCGACCAGTCCATGGCTGAATTCCATGGCAGTGGACTCAAGCACTATCTTCTGACACTGCTCTCTGTGGCGGCCAAGCTGTACAAGCACCCCAGCATCCGCAACTCCATCAGTCTCGTGGTGGTGAAAATTATGGTCATTTATGAGGAGCGGAAGGGACCTGATATCTCTTCCAATGCAGCCCTGACTTTGAGAAACTTCTGCAGCTGGCAGAAGCAACACAACCCACCCAGTGACCGGCACGCAGAGCATTATGACACGGCAATCCTCTTCACCAGGCAGGTGAGGGACATGGAGGTCAAATCCATCCCCGCACCCATTGCTCCCTACCCCAGAGGTCCCCTTTGTCAGGAGACCTTCGAAAAAGTGTTGAGAGGCAGCCTTTTGTCATCATGGCTTCAGCAAAGAGGACTAAAAATGAAACAAACTGCTTTTTGTGTAGTCATTTATTTTGCTGTTTGCATGGTCTCAGGTGAAAATTACAATATGTGCAATGTATTTCTGAAATAGATATTTTTAGCAGCTTTAGTATGGAAATTATGCATTTTATTTCTACATGTAACCCTTGTGTATGTTCCAAAGACAGATTTCTGCCATCAGACCCATTGAAGTGCTGAATATTTATGCTCTTTCCATAAGTAAAGGCACACTGCCAGGGCTGGATGTTTTGTGCCAAGGTTAAGTCTCTGATCTGATTAATAATGAAATTGCCTTTTTTTTTTACAGGACCTCTGTGGTGCCAAGACATGTGATACTCTTGGGATGGCTGATGTGGGAACAGTTTGTGATCTAAACCGCAGTTGCTCTATCATCGAAGATGATGGTTTACAGGCTGCCTTTACAACAGCCCATGAACTAGGTACTTGAAACTTTGAAAGGAGATTTCAGGTGATTAATTGAAGCCAGCTCAATGCTGTAACACAAAGAGCTGCCCAGCCTGCACCGAAGGCTCACCTGCGCTCCCCAGTGCAGCTGGGAGGAGGCAAAGCTTTGCCTTGTGGCAGGGTTGAACTGTGGAAAGCAAACTGTCTGCACGGCATGGTCTGCAAGAGCTGTGTATTTCATTGCAGAAAAAAAGCATTTGAGAAGCCTGCGAGGGCAACAAAGACACAGTAGCATCTGCTGAAAATTTGGCAGTGTTCAGATGCAGGTTATTATTTAAAAAACAGACTATGAGGAGCCCTAGAGTAATATTTAAAATAGTATTAAATAGTACTAGAAAGGCATAGGACAGACTTCCTAAAGTCACAAACTTTTTTTTGTTTTGTTTTGTGAAGGCCACGTGTTTAACATGCCTCATGACGATGCAAAGCAGTGTGCTGGTATTAATGGAATAAGCCGGGATTTCCACATGATGGCATCTATGCTTTCCAATCTGGATCGCAGCCAGCCGTGGTCTCCATGTAGTGCCTACATGATTACAACATTTTTGGATAACGGTCATGGTAAGATTATTAAGCTTTCCATTCATGTGGCATTTAAGCTCTTGTCCTTTTCTTTCCTCCTTTTTTTCCTTTCCTCCTCCTTTCCTTAATGGAGTGCATTTTGCTACAGTATAGAATTAACCTTTTACATGCTGCCAATGCATTTGAAAGATGCTTAGTTTTACACAAATGGTGGCACAAACTGGCTCAAAGACAGGTTACAAAGCAAATCCCTTTTGAAATCAAACTCACTGACAGCACCTACTTTTTTTTTTCCTTTTTTTTTTTTTTTTTGCTTCCTTTTCAGGTGAGTGTTTATTGGACAAGCCTCACAAGCCCATACAGCTTCCTTCTGACTTGCCTGGAACATTGTATGATGCCAACAGACAGTGCCAATTTACATTTGGAGATGAATCCAAGCACTGCCCCGATGCAGCCAGTACGTGTACGACACTGTGGTGTACTGGCACTTCTGGAGGACTGCTTGTGTGCCAAACCAAACACTTCCCTTGGGCAGATGGCACCAGTTGCGGGGAAGGGAAGTGGTGCATGAATGGCAAGTGTGTGAATAAAACTGAGAAGAAGCATTATGATGTAAGTATTAAAAAAGAAATAGAATATATCAGGTTGCAGAGTAGCACGGATAATGCATCAGTGGGATTAATCAGTTAAAATGGAGACAGATAGCTCGTGTAAAAAAACCAAAGGTCCAAGTTTGGTTTAAGTGCCTTAGGTACAAGTGAGCATGGTTGTGGTTCTTGTGGTTTGGTTCTGGTTTGATTTTGCTGTACTAACGTTTTTGTTCTTCTTTTGTTTGTCATTCCAGACGCCGGTGCATGGGAGCTGGGGGGCCTGGGGGGCCTGGGGAGAGTGCTCCCGGACCTGTGGCGGTGGAGTGCAGTATTCCTTCAGGGAGTGTGACAATCCCATCCCGAGGAATGGAGGGAAATACTGTGAAGGGAAACGGGTGCAATACAGATCATGTAACATCGAGGACTGTCCGGACAATGATGGTAATCTATTCCCCATTTCTGAGTCAGAGGAAGGGTATCTTATGGAGGAAAAGCATGTACAGAAGATGATCTAATGTCCACCCGTCTTTCCTCTGCCTGCAGGCAAAACCTTTAGGGAGGAACAATGTGAAAAGCACAATGAGTTTTCCAAGTCTCCCTTTGGAAGTGGACCTGCAGTGGAGTGGACACCCAAGTTTGCTGGAGTCTCTCCAAAGGACAGATGCAAGCTGGTCTGCCGAGCAAAAGGAACCGGATACTTCTTTGTTTTACAGCCAAAGGTACTTTAAAACTATACCTCATCCACCTAATCACAAATATGATTTTTATTTTCTCTAACTTTTTATGTGAAGTAAAGAGTCAAGCAGTGTAGAAATCTGAAATTACGTCTTTCTCACATTTCAGCTAGGTTCTTCCTTCTCCTCTTCCTACATGCACAAGTGCAAGCGTGCTTTAAATATTCTGGCACTGGTCTTCCAGTTATTTCACATGTACCACCTCTTCTGCGCGATCCACCCTAGTTTCCTTTCCAGTCCTTCCACCAAATTTGATTACATTGAGATATGTCTGGAAAACTGGGGGGTTCTTTGCCAAAACATTGGTGCGTTCTCGTACTGGTTACTAATATGCTGACAGCTTAAAATAAACAAAAGGAAAAATGTTAGTCTTGCATAGCTGCTTGAACTTGCTGTCATAAGATGCTGAGAGCCAGTAACTAGCAGGGTGATGACACAGATGTTTTTTGTAGAGCAGTACTCCTAGAAACAAAGGATACATTGAATACTACTAAAAGCAATTTTAGTCCTGTACTTCAAGGATGTGACTAGCTTCTAGTGACATTAGTTACATTCTAGTGACATGAATGTTATTTCTTTATATGAAACCAGTAAAACAGTTCCATGGTGCTTTGGGGTTGTTTTTTGGAGAGGGAGGAGGTGTTAATAAAAAATGAAATTGGTTAACTCCTGTCACCATGGGCATTATTTTTGCAAATGAGGGGAAGTAGTGCTGCATACCTCCATCTACCTATGGGCTGCTTTGGTTTTTAGTTTCAGAATCCCAGAAAATATGGGTGTGCTGCTGGTCTTTCACCTGTCCATATTTTGCATTTTATATGTGTCTATTATGGAATTTTAAAGCAATGTGCATCGTCTAATAAAGTGCCGCACTGCTTGTTTCCCTCAAAGGTTGTGGATGGTACCCCGTGTAGCCCCGATTCCACCTCCGTCTGCGTCCAGGGACAGTGTGTAAAAGCTGGCTGCGACCGCATGATAGGATCCAATAAGAAGTTTGACAAATGCGGCATCTGTGGTGGCAATGGATCCACTTGCAAGAAAGTGTCTGGTACACTTGTTAGAGCAAAGTGAGTATAGGGTGGCTGCTGTTATGTTGCTCTGGTGAATGTTTTGCAGGCGTCAGCTTTGGGTTTCCAAGTCGGTGAGGTGTTGGCCCAGTTTATGATTGGAACTGAGCTTTGATCTGTCAGACCCATCTGACTGAAAATAACACAGTGAGATCCTAGCAAAGGAGAACCCCTTACACATGGGCATGCCCCCAACATAGCAATAACATGGGATGTTAGCATCCAACCATTTATGTTGCAAATCCCTTAATCCATTAATTCAATTAGGTCGTCAGCTCATGAGCTTAATGCTTCGGCTTCAAATGAAAAGCAGTCTTGTGCTGGGCAGCTTCTTCCCTTTCCAAGTGAAGAGCAGAGGGGACTCAGTCTTTCTCCTTTCTCTTGTGCAGACCCGGCTACCACGACATTGTCACCATTCCAGCCGGGGCGACAAATATCGAGGTGAAGCAGCGAAACCACAGGGGTGCAAGGCACGATGGCAGCTTCCTTGCCATCAAAGCCGCAGACGGCACCTATGTCCTCAATGGCGATTACACCCTGTCAACACTGGAGCAGGACATCACCTACAAAGGCAGTGTGCTAAGGTACAGTGGCTCCTCCGCCGCCCTGGAGAGGATCCGCAGTTTCAGCCCTCTGAAGGAGCCCCTGACCATCCAGGTCCTCACAGTGGGGGACCTGCCACAGCCCAAGATCAAGTTCACCTATTTCGTGAAGAAGCCCACGCAGCCTGCATCAGAGAAGGCACCCAGTAGAAAGAAGGAGTCCTTCAACGCCATCAGGGAGATCATCTCCTCCGAGTGGGTCATTGAGGAGTGGGGCGAGTGTTCCAAGTCATGTGGCTCAGGCTGGCAGCGGAGGGCAGTGGAGTGCCGGGACCCCCAGGGGCGGCCGGCTGCTGACTGTGCCCGGGAGCTGAAACCCAGCGATGTCCGCCCCTGCGCTGATGTGCCCTGCCCCCAGTGGCAGCTGGGGAACTGGTTGCCCTGCTCTAAGACGTGCGGGAAAGGTTTCAAGAAGAGATTGTTGAAATGTATTTCTTATGACGGCAGCATGCTTCAGCAAGAAAGCTGTGAGCCTTCCAAGAAACCGAAACACCTGATAGACTTATGCAATGTTACAGACTGCAGTTAAATAGTGTATGTTGGGAAAGCTAATTTTTTTTTTTTTTTCCTTCAGAACAATGCACTGAAAAAAAAAAGGGGCTAGAGGCAGCGCATGTGTTTTTTGCATACAAAATTAATGGTGAGGATCCATTGAGGTGGGACAGTGCAAATTGCTTTAGTTGGTGTGGCATCCTAAAACTACCCTGCCAACTGAAAATTTGGTAGCAGACCCAGGTCACTCATCTTCAGCAAATAAGGCCCAAGGGCATTAAAATTGCCCCTTTTTACATCTGTTACAAACTAAACAAAACGTGAGCAGTGCCCAAAATGCATTTAAGCAAACATTTGGGGTTCGGTTATTTCTGCCTTCCTTTGGATTTATGTTGTGGTACTGATCAAGTCCCCATGTGTAGAAAGGGGAGGGAAAGGGAGGCAGAAAAAATAGCTTAAAATAATTGGTATGGGCTTACCTACCTCACGAAGGGCAAAAAACAAGATTGGAAAAGGAGCTTTAACTATGTCATTCATGGCTGCTATTGTTTCAGAGAATAGTTTTATATAAAAATAAAGCCATATTCTCTACCTGTAAAGAGTAAGAAATGCCAAGAACAGTCAGTCAACTCCACAAATAACTAGAACGTAATCTTTTGAAATATCTTTGTCATCCAAGTGTGCCTGTCCGTTTCTCTCAGTGTGGTGACATTGTAATCCAGGGGCTAGAAAAAGTAGAAATGTTCATGGAGCAGGTACCATCTCTGAGTAGTTGCTCCTTGTGCATTCTGCACACCTTCCACTGGATTTTCTGATTTGAGCTTGGTCCTACCCTCCTGCCAAACAGACTGATGGCATTTGTGAGCAGTTGAATCGTGCTTTCACATTCAAATTTTTTACCTTACCCCAGCCAACAGAAATTACTTGCTTTTGGGTTGAAAAAAGGATCAAAGGAATCCCTCTGTGCATGGGAACCTCTTCTGTGTGGCCTCTGATAAGCTTTGTAGTGCTCAAATGACTGCTAAGGCGGGAAGACAAAGCTGAAGGATAGCAGGTCCATCCACAGCAATACGCCAGCATTTGCATAACTAAAGTTTGTGCCAGTCCATAGACAATGAGAGAATATGGCTTTCCATATGTATATAGTAAGATATATTACTATAGATTTTTATATACTTTATAAGTATTTTATATTTCTTTGCCTTCAGGGAAGGCTTATAATTTGTAATAAATGCATATAATGAACGTATTTATTTTTATACTTCTTGTCTAATGTGATCTTCTAAGTTATCGCTTTTTTAAAAGGACATATAACAAGGATAGAGTATTTATACAGTATAATATGTTACTAGAGGTAATAAATGAACCCTATAAATTTTGGAAATGGAGCGTCTTTATTTCACTGGGGTAAAACTAGTCCATCGAGCAGAAACAGCTTGGAATCTAAGGCAAATGTTAAGAAAAAAGCTAAACCACATTTTTCAAAATGACTGGTAGCTTAGGCTACTAATTCACGGTTAGTTAAAGGGGTTTGGAAAACTTTACCCATAATGTCATATACCACATTAGAAGGGGTAATTTTGTATTTTATTACTTAACCACTAACAGGGTGCTCAGCACTGTTGTTTCATCTTTTAAAAAAAATGGCGTGCAACTAGACTGATGCCACTGGTTTTAATAACTGCTTACAGAGGGAGTGTTGCTGTCAGGGGTGTTTATAACCAACAAAATACGTACAGAAGTGGCAGTTTTATCTGCCCCACTTAACCTTGCTCTACTGGGAAAGAAGCATTCAAAATTTGAAACCATTAAGTAGCAGTCAGAGGTTTCCCTCACAAATTTCTGGAGGGCCTCCTGATCATGCTTTTCTAATTAGAAGTACTGTGTGAATGATCTGTTCTAACACTGTTGGTAACACGTTTTATGATGTTAAAATACGTACTAAGCATCAAGAAACCCATTTTTTTGCTCCCTCATTTCTGATCTCATGACCACTGCAGTCAAGGGAAAATCTTCTGTTGAACTCAGTAGGATTTTTGCCATGGAATTTGAGACATCAGTCATTTATGAATGCTTTTGGCTTTGTGTCATGTAAAAATCTATTAAAACTTCCTTTGCCAATGTTTGGACTCTGTCTTGCAGAAATAGTTCCCACTTTATTCTTCGGATAAAATCCTGGCCCCTCTAAAGCACAGAAAAATTCTCATCACGTCACACTTCATTGAGCATTACTTTGTCTTTGACATGCAAAAATACTGGGGAACATTTTGCTTCTAACATTATTTAGGAGGGAACCAATCATTTTCTGTTTTTATAAACACTTAAAAGTATTTATAAATGCAACAAATCATTATTTCTTTGCATATATACACATGTATATTTTAGTACAGCAGGTTAAAACTAGGAATATACACATTTTCAAGTGGAAAAAAAAATAGGCATTTTTATTTTCTGCTGCTGTTTTTACTCCTCACAGGCTTCCTATCCTAACACGTAACTGTTGCTTGGTGTTGCCCAAAACACTCTCCATTTAAGAGCCTAAGGAGCTACAGTCATGAAACTGTAAGACCCAGCAGTATCTACAGAACTAGGGAGGTCCCATGACTGCTGGGTGATAATGATTGCCCAAATGTGCTCTCATTAACCTAGAAGAAACATTCAAGAAAGTCTAAGAAAGCCCTGTGGAGGAAACAGCTTCTCCTGGACCCACCTATGTCATTTAAAGGAAGCCCAAGGTCCTGACACACTCTTCCATCTTGCAGTAGCCGGTAAGGAGGCTCTTGAAAGAGAAAAGTGATGTTTCACAGGCACTACCTTTCAAGCTGAATGGAATGCAGCAAATTCCCACTTTTTTTTTAACAAAAGGTGCTGAAGTGTTATGCATTTCCAGAATGCTTTGGCCTGCACTATCTAAATCAGATCAGTCAGCCCTGTGGCTAACTAGAGGTAAGTGAAGAGTCAGGAGGAGTGAGGGAAATTAAACACATTTGGTACTTTACAATAACAACAGCTTTTTGTTATCTTGCAACAAAACTTGCAGACAACTGCATAATAAACTGGGTAATGAACTAATAAAAAGTTATGATGTAATGGCAGCCTATTTGCTAGGATGGTATTCATTTCTTTAGAGCATAAACATTGCAGCAGAAGGTCAACTCATTGCCTGTATTTGTAGCACAGCTGACCAATACTGCATTGCTGAACCGTATCTTACTGACTAGTATTTTTCTTTGACTAGATCACGAATACTCAGCAGTCGAGCCTGTTGCACAGTAATGCGGTTCATGAAATTATATCCTATTTTTAATAGAGCTGGCTTAAAAAGAATGTGCTCCAAATAATGTATTAATTAAGTAATGCAAAGAACTACTCCCTTCCAAAGCGCCCTTTAGTTAAAAGAAAGTCTTCTGCTCTTGGTGACCCAGCAAAGGGAACCGAGCAGAAACATTGAAACATAGTTTAGCTGTGTAGCAATCAAGATCACAATTAAACACATCCCCTGCACCAAGAGTCTGGCAATTTATAGCTTTTATTATAAAGGACTGGGGAGCTAAGTGCTTTTTGTGTGCACGTTCATTACCATGAGCAAGAATCTTGACACTTTATTGCTGACTCTAATGCATGCTCTCGGGAGCAGAAGTGGCACTGAAGCTTGTGTTGGGCTGAGTGTAAGTAGCTGGTGCTCTCTCCTTGGGCCAGGGCCACTGGTTCCACTGGTGCTCAAATGGGCTTCAGACCCTAGACAAAATTGTTTTCAAGAAGATTGTCTCAGCTGTCCAGCTTGACAAGTTGGGTGGGAGGTTTCCAGCACCCAGCATTTCATCTGAGGAGAACCTCACACCAGTTTGGAGCCAAATTTGTCCAGCTTCCTCCCAGGTTCAGAGAAGCCAGATGCTATATTTTGGTTTTCTTTAATGTTTTGGTATCATAGGATAAACAGGTTTAGCTGAGTAGAGTGGGCTTGGTAGATGAAATGTGTATCTTCAAGTATTTTCAGAGGTGTGAGAAGAGGCAGGTATGTGAATGAAATATATCTTCTTTAATCAGCCTTGGTTTCATTGCATTCAAGGCTGAGTGATCTTTCAGTTCCTGGTAAGGCTGAAGTCTCTCTGTTGGCAGAGCAGGGCAAAAGAAAGCAACACAGTGAGTAGTTCTTTGCCATTTCAGGCATTATGAGACAGAAAAAACTCTTTCAGTCCTTTCAGTGGCCTCAAAGAGCTTGGCATTGGGACAGAACTCCAGGCTAAGGGTTAGAGCTCCAGAACCCAATCTCCAAACTTCACCATCTAAGTCATAACATAGCCAGGAGTTCAAAGAGGAAAATAGTTATGATGGAGAACTACCTTCCAGGCTGATTAGATGTAAAATTAGGATATCTATGCTGGGTAAGCACTGGAAATGGTGCTACTAGAAAATCTGGAGTAGCTGTTTTCCTGTGGCACTGTTAAAATCATAAATATGATTTACTGTGTGAAATTGTATTAAGAGTAAACAGAAAAAAAAAAAAAAAAACCCAAACACAGTATATGATAGGGTTCTTAAACTGCTGCATTCCCCTCTCTTCAGCCAATTTTTGTTGTAAAAACAAGAGAAGTTGGTGTTGCCCGAATGCCTAACTATTTTGTCACTGATTGTAGCACATGTGGTTTTAGAGTAGAGAAAGGTTGGCTGCTACTGTAGAAGTTGGTTCTATTTGAGCTTTCAGAGTAAAAAAAATAATTCTATATACCTGGTATGAAAAAATACTGAAAGTTTCTAGAGCTGCTATATATCTTAGCAGCTGATACCTGCATTTCAGAGCCCTCAGTTGCCTGAGTGTATTCAGAGCTGTAATTTTAATGTCAGGACATTGGCTTATAGAATAAAGGCCCCAGTGTTATGTATATGAACAACACTGTGATTTGCCAGGTACTAGAGAAGCTGGCATTTCTTCTCTGAAATGCAGCTCTGTATAACTTGTAGCATGGCAACTGGATTCTTTCGTTTGTAGTTTCACAGCAGCTTTCATTCAAAACAACATCTCCTAGCATATGCAACATGTACAAGTCTGGTACACCTTGTAGAGAAAAATGATCAAGACTTCTGCTTTCAGCATTGCCGCACCGGGGGCGGGTAAGCAGATGCAAAGTAATGTGGTTTGTTGAATGTTGTAGGAAAAATAAGTGATATGGGCTAGGTGGTGTACAGGTTTTCTGGCTCATAGTTCATAAGCAAGTTTCAGTATCATCTGGCACATGCAGGCAACTCAGCCTTGATTTGCCTCTCTGTGGCCCTATCTACACAGGGACAGCACATGGGGAGCTGTGTAGATGACTCAGCCTTGAGTTGTCCAGAAGCCCCAGGCCAAACAGGGCCCTGCCGCACCACACAAAGAAGGAAAACATGAGCCGAGCCTTGAAATTCCTCAACAAATGGTATGTTCTGAGTCTCAATTCAAACCACTATTCAGCTTTCTGAGAAAGTAAGGTAAGGAGAGCCTAAAGGGCTTCAGTGGTGGTTTCAGCAGACAACTTTTTTGTATTCAGACGGCATAATCCAATCAGGCATAGTTTTGCCGCAACCACCTGGAGGGTTTCAGCCACAGCCTTGTGTATTCAAACTGTATAATCAGTCGCTAAAACAGGGGATAAAAGTGCTAAGGTTTAGTTTAGTTTAGGGAGTCGCCTGTCCAACACTCACCTGTATGGAGACCCTTCCCCCTTGGTCAGAACATCATCCAAGGTGATTTTTCTAAGATTGAGAGCCCTTACCTGGAGCGGTAAGTGAATATTTAGCAAGCTGTAAGTTTGCAAACGAGAGTGATTAACTAACACAGGTATAATATTTAGCATGCTTTCTAATTTGTTATGGTGTATTCTTGCTTTTAGGTTGTAATAGTGCATTCTTCTATTATAGCCATAAAAACCTGCATTAGTGGTGTATTAGATTTCAAACAGATATTTTGCCAAATAAATCATTTGCTTAAACCTCACAGTCCAGTCTCTTCTCGCCACAGGTGGGGGGAAAATTTTACACAAAATATTTTAACCCACTAGCTGGGTTAGGGAATGGAGGAGAAAATGCTCCTAAAGAAATTCAGAAAGGCAGCTTCAGAAGAATAGCCCAGACTTCTCAGCAAACACTCCTACTGTAAAGTCTGGCTTCTGCTGATCAGCTGGCTATGAAATTGCTCACACAGCTTTTCTTCTACAGCCTGATGTTACGTCATGCACCTGGGAAAGCTTTTCATCCCATGCAATTGCAAACATGCCTACCAAACACCATTTGGAGCAAAGATCAAATCCTGTGTGATATGGTCACAACTGCTTAGTCCTCAGGGCAAAGAGGTTGTAATTAGGTGAAAAGTTTTCCCTAGCAAAGGTCACCCAAACATAGCAAACCAATTGCCCACCCCACAGCCCCTGAAAACAGGCAAACCCCCAAGACATGTCTAGGCTACAACAGGACTGTAAGCAAACATTCAGCAATAGCTCTCATTTTGCATAAAGATTTGCATTTTGCCCCATTTTACATAAACAGAGTGCACTGTTACAACGTGTGGAGGCAGAAAAAGAACAGACCAGGAGATAACCACCTCTCCTGGCAGGGCCTACTTGATAGCCCTTCCACAGCAGCACCAAACCTCGATGCTTTCCTAATAAAACAGCAGCTGCAAACTTACATTCATGATTGATATTCCCCCTCAAAACACAAAACAACCAATATTGAAAGGAGGGAAATCCAAACAGAGTTTTCAGGTTCACAAGTGGTGCTATAAACATGGTGTTTTAATAAATGCTTGTGCTCCTGAAGCCTGAGGCAGACTGGTTATTGCTGGACATGCAAGTAGCATTGTTTGGACTCACAGATCTATTCTATGGTGCCCGACAGTGTAAGAGGGTCTTGCGCAAAAGAGATTTAATGTTGGGCAATAGGAGTACAGTTTCATACGACAACTTTGCCTGTAAGCTGGCTCCATGTGCTTGATAGCTTCAGTGTGATAAAGGACAGTTGCAGCCTATGACCATAACCTAATGAGATCCCAGATGCCTGGACAATATTTAAATTTAAGCATCCCAAATCTAAGTTGAACCAGTACAAAATCTGTCATCCTTAATATACTGTACTTTTGTGTAAGAATGCTCCAAAACCAATTTGAGTTTCTACCAGCTCATGATTCTTCCCAGATATTCCATCTGAAAATTAATATTTTCTCCAACATTAGTTGCACTCAACTGTAATATATTTTCCTACAAGCACAAAAAGGAGCTTCTTGTTCCAATATAGTGGGAACAATTGGAGCTAAAGGATGAGGGAAGTCATATGGTAGAGATTATAATCAGGCAAATTGAAAGCAGTGGCCATTTTAATTGTGCACCAGTATTTTTTTTCAGTATAACTAAGAAAATATGTTTGTCTTCTCCCAGACAATTTAAATATATACTACCACTATGTAAGATATTTCACTCACAAAACCAGAGATGAAATTAGGGCTAAGAAAACAACGGAAATTCGATTATTTGGATTAAAAATTTCTTTGTCAGACAACACATGTTAATGAGGAACCTTTTATCATTTTTTATTGTAATTGAAAACAAATGCCAGCAAAATTATCGGGCTTTAAAACAATTCACTTCTGGTTTTCTTATTCTGTTTTCTTCAATTTTCTGACATCTAGTCTGTCAAAAAAAATGGATGCTGCAATATCAAGGAAGGGGGATGCTCAAAGACATACACTGACTGAAGGCACAGCTAAGAACAAAAAAGGGGGTCATTCTTCAATGTCTGGCAGATGGGTAGTGGCTAAATCTGACATCACCAGGGCATCGTTTATATTAGAAACGGCTTCAAAGTTGCGTAGATATTGACCACATCCTACTAAAGTCTGTACTTATGTTTCTCACACATATGATCCACTTTTGGCTACCAAGAGCTTTGAATAATTAACTTAAGCAGCAAAAACTTGAAATACTCTTTAAACTGAGTCACAAAACTGGCCTGTAGCTACTTTAATAAAAGAAAGATGTCTTGTGGGTACAGCTCTGATTCAACAGGGCATTTAAGCACATGCTTACAGCCATTGTTATTTCAGACAGTACTGGTTAAACCTGAGAGGAGCAAAATAAAAGCTTACCTTCTTTAGTTTAATCCAAACCTTAATTATAGGTTGAAATAACTCCAGAGGCTAAACTCGGACTAGAAGGTTTCAGTAGAAATGTGGGAAGGGAAGGGAAGGGAAGGGAAGGGAAAGGAAAGGAAAGGGAAAGGAAAGGAAAGGAAAGGAAAGGAAAGGAAAGGAAAGGAAAGGAAAGGAAAGGAAAG
>JAAGNO010017786.1:16487-31525 GCA_033439905.1 Ceryle rudis
GGAAAGGAAAGGAAAGGAAAGGAAAGGAAAGGAAAGGAAAGGAAAGGAAAGGAAAGGAAAGGAAAGGAAAGGAGAAGACTTTCATAGAACTGTTAATTGTGGAAACTTTTGAAAAATATGTTAGAAATCAGATTTCATAATCAAACCTGGGCAGATTTAGAAGTGAATTAAATGCAGTGTAAAGTCCATTCCCTTCTTTTCTCACAGCCAACCAGCACACACATTTGGGGATATGCTAAAATAATGAAGACTGATGATTTCTATTTCTCATTATCCTGATGGAACAAGTGCAGAGAACAACACAGAAGCACTAGAGGGACTCAGCTGCCTTTGATGAATTAAAAAAAAAAAAATAAAGAAAACCTTCTGCACACATTTCCTCTTGATTATTTTAATTTATAGTTTTATTTATTTGCACTTTTAAAGGAATAATAGTTGATGTTTGAAAGGAGAACCCCCAGAGTGACATCTGAATTCAGCTCCAGCTGAAGCAGATCCAAGGGGACACTAAACAGCTGCCTGGCAGAAAAGAAGATTGGAGGCATTAAAGAATATAAATGTTAAAATCCTGCATAAAATAATTCTGAATCTAAGCTAGCAAAATCCAGGCAATTCAGAGCTAATGCTTCTATCTGCATAGGGGCAAATGTTTGTATAAGTCTGTTTCCTAAGCTCAGTCTGAAGTAATGGATATTACCCACAGAAGGACACTGGCTTTGGTGAGGTTAAGTCATACTTACAACTTTATTCCAGGTTTTAAATTAGATTCCTGTTGGCTTTAAAAATCAGCAGACTAATATTATTTAAGGCTGTGCCACGGATGTTCTCAGCACTGCATGACTGCTCTAACTGCAAGGAATGAATGGGAGAGCTCCTGCCTTTGGGGTGTAGCACAGAGGATGTAGAGACTGACACCAATCTGATGAAAATAACCCCAGTGCTGGGATACCCCCAGTGCTGGGAGGGCAGGAGGGGGGCTTTGCAGCTGCACTCTCCTACTGGGACATGGTCACTATGAAATTTCTGGATGAGAGTTCACAGATGACCCTGAGAGAGTATTTGCTGGAAATTTGGCAGGTATGTGAGTGCTTGAAACAGTCTCTGGGTTGCTTACAGCGGTATGGAAATTTCACTTTCTATTATTGAGAGGGACATGTAAAGACTTGAAGGAGAAGATGAAGATGTTGACAACATGAGCTAGTTTAAAGTAAGGTAGTGACATCATCCTGGTGCCAGCAGTGCTTTGGGATTTTGCAAAGCAGGCTCTCTAGAAAGGTCCCCCTTCCCCAGCTGCAGGTACTGGCATTTCACTTGGTCTTCAGGGCAACTGCTGGGCCGCAGCCCAGTCGAAACCCACTCCACCACAGGGTCAAGCACAAACATATGCAGGCTGCAGCCAGGGCGAACCTGATCTGAGCTCAGAGCTACCGAAGTAACTTGCATATTTGGCATCACTGATTCTACACACGGCTGGTTTCTCTGGAGATACATGTTCTCACCGGTAGCATGTAAATTATTTGTTCAAAGAACAAAAAATAAAGCCAAGGTTTGCACACTATATTCCCTAAAGGTGCTAGGAGAGGGCTTCCCATTGGAAATGGTTGATCAGATGAATGTTTCCAGACTAATGTGGAGCAACAAAGCTGCCTGTAAGGATGAATAGTGTATATCTTTCCAGAATAGAGATAATATGTCCCAGCTATTCAGCTCAAATAGCTTTGCAGTGGCAACACTACAAAGGACCTTGCTAAATCAGGAGGGGACAAAATCTAGCTTGTTTCCAGTAGAGATTAACTTTAGTGACTTGGCCTGAAGAGAAACATTATGTCAGAGAACAGAAGACACAATTTTGTAAAGTTACTGTATTTATCATCCAGGTGTATTCAGATGTCAGTTCCAGGGGAGAATCACTTTTCTTTTTAATGTCAGTGACAATGGAGGGTCATTTGACACAATGGGGTTTCACCCAGAAAAGAGAGGCTTGACCTGGTATTATTCAGACAGTCCCAGCTCTGCACTCATGAAGACCTGGCCTGTTGGGATGCAGTGCTGGGAGCTGTGTAGTGAAGAACAAGATGGTGGATTTTTCAGCACCAGAAAAATGTATCCTACAATTCACATTTCATTTCAGTTGGATGTCATGAAAGTACTTCAAAGAATGGAAATCATTTATTACTCAAGAACTAAACTACTAAAAGATAAGTGCTTGGCATGTGCATTTTTTGCACCTCTGGAGTATTTTTAATTTACAGGCCTGCTGCTTAGCTGCTTTTCACCACAATTCACATTGCCATGGGTTTTTCCATCTACCTGAGTATCTGACATCCTGAATGTCAAGTAGCCTTAATCTGCTTCATGTTATCCTTCTAGTGGAGCCTGATGGATATTGTAGCTATCCAGTTCTCCTCTCGTTTTGGGTCTGCCTACTCATCTGTCTAGTGAGAGCTTGTTTGCTTTTGCTAGGGGCTGTTTGACAGATTCATGCAAGACCTGCCTAAGTAAGGCTTGCTCTTAAAAGCATCGCTGGCATAGTAATGTCACTGAAGAACGTGGAAAAGAAAAACACAACACAATTTGTTATGGCTCTAACAGCAAAAAATCCTAATGATATGCTTTTATACTGGCCTAAATCCTTTATTCTATTCTGAGAAATGATCTAAGCTATACCAACAAGGAAATTTCATTCTCTCATCTAAATTAGGTTTGCACTTTCACATGTATGGAAATAGCTGTACTGGTTAAAGCCATGTTGGCAAATCCAGTTACACACAGACAAGCATTAAATAGCTTTCTCTTTTGCATGCTTTAGGAAATCAGCCTCTCTCTCCCCGTTGTTTTTCACATTGGGTAGGAGGAAAAGGGAGACAACTCTGTTCTCTCTACTGCCTTTCATTTCTGCTCAAAAGGTGCAGGGCATCACAAGTCCAGAAATCCTGCTTTTCTCCCTCCTTTCAAACTACAATGTGGTGGGGTTGAAAAGGAGATTGGGTGACACACATCTTCTCTTACATGACCCCATGCCTCTGCTAGTTATTTGCTGCCTTTAAGTATTCAGGCCATCAGAAACCTGGGGGAGATTTCAAAATATTTCAAGAACTGGGCAGCATTTGGCGTTTGCTGACACTTCCACCCAAGCCATCTAAATGGACATTACTTTACACAAATAACCATCCAATACCTGGAAGAGTCAAGATTTCACCTCACTTGCCATTTCAGCTGGCTGAAGATAATAAACCCCATGCCATATGCTTCTCAGCAGGGTCTGTGGTGGAAAAGCTGACAAACTCTCAGAAGACAAAGCACAGTCAGCAGCACTTTAAAATCTGAGAATGGCATCATTATTTTTGGAAACAATAAATGCTATTTTTAAATGAATTAATACTATAATCCTTTGAAACTTAAATGTGAAGGCAGTGCCATTCAGAAGCAACAGTTACAGCAGTCTTGTTTAAGCTTAAATTTAATATCAAATAGTCCTTAGAGGCGAGCTTTGTTCCCTAGCAATAAGATGTCTGCATATTACAGATGCACGACTTCTTCAAAGAACTGCCAAATTATGGGATTACTCTAAGGAAAATTTTGCAATGGCATCTGATTCCTTCCTGATGAAGTGATTTTCCACAACACTTTGCTCTTGTAGCATACTGGCAGATGAAGAGAGACCAGAGAATGAAACATATTTGGTAGTACTGCAGAGTAATGATAAATGTAAGCCTCAGTGTCTTGATTAAGGTGCTCAGCCCTATGGATATACTTACAACAGTAAAGCTACATGAGGTCAATGTGATTCTCTTTATAAGCTGAGTAATATCATTTACATTTTAGCAAACTTACAGCCGGGAGGTTTGGGCCCAGAACTGTTAAAGTCACAATTACAACTGGAAACATCATGCAAAGTGTGAAATATTCCAGATTCCCCAGTCTGTCCAAATTGTATGCAGAGCAAGCATGGCACAGCCTCAGGAATAAAAGCAAGAAAATGCAGAGCTATGCCACTTGCCTCCATCACAGACAAAGAGAGGCACTCGGCCAGGCAGCCCCTGTTCTGAGAGAGCTGCAGGGGACTCAATTGTTTGCCTGGCCTTCCTCCATGCCAGGGACATGCAGTAGCATTGCTGAGAAGGTTCTTCATGTCACCCAAGGGTGGGAAGTCCTTGGGACAGGGAAAAAGAAAATACAGCAGCTTCACAGACTGCTTATCCTGCAGAAGGAGGGGAAGCAATGGTATCAGGGAATTTGGCCCATTTATTATCTTTAATACTTCACTAGAATTTAAATATGGGCTGTCCCAGCTGAGCAAGACTACAGATTCAGATAAGGCTTTTGATTTGGAAGATTGACCACTCTGCAAGGGAGACGCACAGGTGAGAGGGGTGGACTCCAAGGGTAGTCTCCAAAGAAGCAATTCTTAGCACTGACATATTCTTTGGGGCAAGTATGTGACAAAGCCTTTTTTTTCCTCTGGTTTCACAAATAAGGGCTGTTCCCAAGGTAACTCCACTGCTCTGGGGGAATGACCATGTGCTTGCTCCTGGTCAGCAGTGTGCCAGGAACACTCTGCACACAAGTAAGAGTCAAGTGTCCCAGGCCAGAAGGTTTCCTGCACCTTCCCTGCTCCTTCCAGGCCGATTAGTTTAATGTGACCCAGGTGGCAGATGCAAGAAATATGCCTTGGAAGAAAAGACTGAGTGGACATGTTTGCTACAGCCCTTGAATTAGCTGCAGCTGGCTGAACTTGGGGCAGTGGCTTTCTCTTCCTCTCCCTGGGAAACACTTTGTACTACAGTGCTACAATAATGCAGCTAATTACAGGCCAATGTTTGCCGTAAGTGATGGAAGTTAAGATGTATTGTGATGTAGTCTTTAATTACTAAATCTCCTGCCTTTGGGTACTTATCTTTACAGGTTGTTTGTTCTTTTATGTGTGTAGTAAGTGCTGAAATGATGCTGTTGGTGAGTTTAAGATCAAGAGGTACAGTATTATTTTAAGTGGCTTTATCAGAAACAACTATTTCTGAGCAGAAAGCTTTCCTTTTTTCTTTGAAATGTAAATATTGTGCAATGGTTTGTGTTGAAAATGTTAGAAAGGACTACTGAAAAGCTGCTAGCAGGTGTTAGAAGAAATACCAAGTATCCTATTTATAGTATCTAGAGTAAAAATAGTTTATCCCTTACTTTTATATTAATCTGTAACTTTTTTTTTTTTAATCTCACTAGGTGCTCAAATAAACAAACATTTTCTTTTTATTGTGGTTTTTGGTTTAAAACTGTAGGAGATTTTTTTTATTATTTCTCAAAGGCTGACTGGGTCTTTCAAATGTGCTGGGCTCTGCATTAACAATTGTCCTTCTGGTATTCAAGCACAATAGCAGAGCATAAAATCCTGTCTCTTCATGTTGTACAGTAAGCAGCTATAGTATCTGGGCCACATGGTCTTCTCTTTCTCCTCCATTCTCTTTCTGCATTGAAAAGCTTGCTTTCTTTTGATCTTTTTTCTTTTTTTCTCCATCCATGAAACATGCAAAATTTAAACTTCCTGTTGAAATTAAGGATGAGTTTTAGTTCAAAATCAGTGAGATACTGTTAGTCCCTAGAGCACCACAGAAGAATTAAGCTTTCATTTTTTTCCTTGCATCTCAACTGGTACTACCTCATACTTTTTCCCACTCCTGAGAGGAGAAGATACATATTCATTATGTAACTCCCTGCTCTGTACCCCTCCTTCTCCTCCACAACCTGGGATAAATGGTTGGACAGGCTTTACCACTTTACCTCCGTGCCCAGAGGGTGATGCAGGAACTCAGAGACAGGGTTGTCAGGGTCCTCAGAGAGGTCACCACTGTTTTTCATGCTCTCTGCTGGGCACAGGCTCCTTTGTCCCCAGCCCGGGGAGGGATGGATGCCGTGCCTGCATGGGGCTGCTGTTTCTGCAGCCACTCCTGCCTGCTCTCTGCCGGCAGAAGCTTCTGGTGCTTTGCAGTGCCTTTGATCTGATGTGAGGTCCAAGACACAGCAGGTTGCCAGGCAGGCTGGAGCTGGTCAGGTAACCTCTTCCCCACCTACTTTCCCTTTGTGCCTGTTGTGGGATAATTCATCTCTGCCCTCATCCCGTCTCTTTGGCTTCCCCTAGCCAAAGAGAGTGGACCACCTGGTTTGCTAGTAACTCTGTAGAGTCGGGAAGGCCAATGTCAACCAGGCAAACAGCGTTGTGGATGACACAAAGGGAACCCAAACAAGCCATACCTGCCTCTGGGACAATACTCCCCACATCAGCCAGTCGATCCTCCTCTGCTGCCACAGGCATATATGCTTTATCCCACACTTGGGCAGCCCCAGAGAAGGCAGTGAGCGTAAAACAGAGCCTGTGCAGAGATGTTTGAGAGCTGTTGGCCTCAGGGGATGTGTTGGTAGCTCACAGTAGCAGGGCAAAGGTGGCTGAGTAGGCAGGAGGCTGTGTCTCCTCGGTAGGGCTCTTGGCCGCAGAGAGAGGAGGCTGCAGGCCTGTGAGATGCTTTCATTACGTTCTTGTATTTATCTTCTACAAAGTGTTCATACAAAGTAGCAAACACAACACCAAAGTAATTATTTACAGAGATCAAGCCATTAGGATAGAGGGAGCACTGAAATAAGTATCATTCTGCTGTTTCTGAGTAGAGAGCAAGGAAAGGGGTAAACTGTATTTCAGCAAGGGGGAAAAAATGCCCTGACAGTATCTAACGGTTCTGCTCCTAAACCAGAAGTGACGTTTAGGTAATAACACAAAGTAATGAAATCCAGCACTCACTTTGCTTTTCAGATGAAAGTTTCAATTTAGAGATATAGGTAACTATCAGATATCTGCCTCTTAATTTCCTCAGTAAGCAACTCCACTTAGAAACACTGAGAGCAGAGATATCTCTATGTCTGGTTTTTGTTGGTTTTCTTTTTTGAGTGATGAAGTGCTTCTTTTTTTTTTTTTTTTTGTGGAGTAAAAAAGACATTAAGGCTGTTTAAAAAAGAAAGAAAAATCTCCTGGACAGTTATTTGCACAAATGCTGCAGAGCAGGATATGTGGCTTATGAACAAAGAGTTAAACCAACTGTGAAGGGAGGTTCCCTTTCCTTACACAAGCACTGAAAGGAGGATCTAATTAAATGGCTCCTTGGGAGCTGTGGATTAGAAGATGGGGGATTTGTGGAGCTCAGTCTATACATTCAGAATTATAGGACAGACCAGGCCTTAATGTGCTGCTTTTCTGCCCATTCTCATTGATGTTATTTCAGTTTCTTACTAACAGAACTTACTGTGAGTAAAAAAGCCTTGTTGACAGTGAATATATTTTGCTTTTCCAGTCTGCATTTGTACTCTCCAGGTGACTAGTAGTCATCACATCTCAGACCTCTTGCAGATATATCTTTTAAGACTCCAGTCATCTGCCACACAGCATGTACAGTAAGTTCACTTGAACTTGTTACGTGATATTGCCATGTCTTATGTTCCTTCTGCCAACTTGTATATTGAATTACTGACATAGTCACCATGGCTCTGAGCAGTGTGCTGAACACACTGACAACTTTTATGACCATCATAAAATAAACGCTCCAGTTCTTCAGCTCCAGGCTCAGCAGCTCTGCCACCGTCATTGCCCTTAGATCAAATGGCAAGGACAGGTCTTTGGGACAGGGGAAGCCCCTTCCTTTGACAGTATAGCACATAGTACCAAGATGCCGCGACCCACAGCTGGGATGCTGACATCTTAACACAGTGCGATCACCCAGGAGCAATTTAAATTTTTGTTAAAATGAAGGTAAAATGTTTGTTGGTTCTGAGCACCCATTACAGCTGCCCCAGGCCACATACAGCCTGAAGTGAGCTCAAAGCCCATTGCAATAGGAACAAATCAGACTTCATAGCTCACATATAAGGGCTTAATTACTCTGGAAAGACAAGTCTCGGTGCCCATACTGGTGACAAGGACCACAAGGCACTTCGAAATCTGTACAGAAGAAGGAAAATCTAGTGCTTCTTAGAAAACATGGACTTGTCAGACAAGCTCTGGATAGTGCTGCCTGTTAAGAAGATACTGTGAACCCCTTCTCAGCAATTTATTTAAGTGCATCTTGAAGAACTGCAGTTCTCAGTATCCTCAATGAAGAAAGATGGGCATGTTGGAAGAAGATGGAGGTGGCTGAAGAGATGTAGTGATTCAAACCATCAAGAGTTCTGCCTCCTCCCGCTTATGTCTCCTCTTTCTGAGGTCACACTGCTCAGGCTTCATGTGACAGGTAGCTACCTGCAGTAAAGTTCAGACACGCAGATCCCTGACTCCTTTTGCAGAGAAGAGTCAAACCTCAGTGTCTCCATGGCATTGGACCTTATTCCTCTATCTTGCTGACATTAAAGGTATGGTCTCAGAAGCAAGGGAGAGAGAAATATGGCCCTGTAGAAAGTCTGAGAGCAGACTCACGCCATAGTGTCTTCAGCTTCCCTTCCCTAATTCTACTTCATTCAAAGACATAAAAGTTTGATAAAATGGAAACAACTGCAGAATGATTTTGCCTCTACACATAAAAGAGCTAAACTGTAAAATTCACATCTCAAAACCTCATGCAAAATACTACGGCTCCTTCAGTGATTAACCCCAGTCCTCTTTCTGATTCAGAGCTGTCTAAAAGTAGACAAGCCCATGGAGAACTGTGGGCAAATAGTAGAGTTTGCATGATATGTATGGTTAGACAGGCTTTGATTTTCCAGCATTGGTTTCTTTTTACAGTAAATGCTATAAATTAGTAATATATCAGTATTTGTGAAAAGAAATAACTTTTAAATAACTTGGAAACCTAGAAAATAAAGGAGACTTTGGAAGGGGAAAATTGAAACAAATCTTCACAGATTGTATAATTTGATGTAACATTGTGTCACATCAACTCTCTGAATAGGCTTAGGCCAAGACCTAACAATGTTCAATGAAAAAATTCTTAAATATTTTTTCTTTATTTATTTTAGATCAGTAAAATAATTAAAAACCAAAGGATACATATGCATGAATAAGCAACCTCTGAGGTAATATTACAGATATATCAATTACTGTCCTAGACTTCATTAATAGTATATTCACTTGATTTTAAGCAATTCTGTCTCCATATTTTTAGATTAAGCTAAACAGCATGAAATCTACAACACAGGCCAAGGCAGATGTGAAGAGAAGAAAGGCCCTTTAATGGTTCTCATAAAATCTTTTGACCTGAAGTCTCCATGGTGTTTTATTCCTTAAAATGTATCGGTACTTACAGTTGCAAAGGTTTGTGAATGTCATGCTGGAAGCTTAGTTACATAATTATTCTCCCCTTTCTGGTGCTTATATGAAGTTCTAGTTATTTTCTTCACCCCTTGGTCTTGCATGATTTTCTAGTGCATTCAGTTTCAAATAAGCTTCTATCCATGCAGTATGGCAAACTGATTTTTCGAATACACATAAAAGCACATATAAGTTCAGGGCCACAAGATATATTTATTAAAATTTTTCTTTGTAGGCTAAAATATATGAATAGGAATGAGTCTTCTCAATATCCAAGCACTTCCTAAGGCAGCAGCTTGCAAAATAATAAGTTAAACATGTCACTGGTTCTAATTTTAGATAATGGAGTACTTACTTCAAAATACTCGATGCTTTAAGAAGAGAGTGACCAGCACATCAAGGGAGGTTCTCCTCCCTCTCTACTCTGCCCTAGTGAGGTCACATCTGGAGTATTTTTCCAGTTCTGGGCTCCCCAGTTCAAGAGAGACAGGTAACTACTGGAGAGAATCCAACGGAGGGCTATGAGGATGATTAGGGGACTGGAGCATCTCTTATAAGGAAAGACTGAGAGACCTGAGGCTGTTTAGCCTGAAGAAGACTGAGAGGGGATCTTATCGATGCTTATATTGGAGCTAAGAGAAAATTTTATTGATGTTGGCTTGGTAGTGTTTAGCACAGGGATAAATTCTGATACTGTTTTAGAGTAACTAAGGTTCACAGTCTGGGGGATTACTGCTACATTTGAAGTATCTATACATTTTTTTTTAAATTTATCTACTCCCCTCACCAAAGTCCTTCCAGGAGAAGATTTCTGTAATTTAGTTTTACATTGTGTAGTCCACACAGTATTAATTTGTATCTCTACAGTTTCTGTAAGTTTTAGATGACTACACATTGCTAGATATTATTTCTAGCAAAAACTGAATAACAAATTGTCATCTTGACTTGTTGGAATAAGATTACTAATAAGGATGTCTTAGAAAATGAAAACTGTCATAACAGCAAAGAAAATAATAGTTCAAGCTAACATAAAATAAGGATGTTGTCTCATTTGTAATCTGCTTTTTCCTAAAGTGCATGGGCAGTCTGTGAGGCACGAGATTCAAGAGGCAGTGTCATTTCCAGTTATTGAAAAGAAATATGCAGAACATGCCGTCCCTTCACATATCTTATACAGCTTGAAATTGTTATCATATGCTTCCTTCTGTTTGGTTCTGTTCTTCACTGACCTTCATTTCTTCATGGTGAGGGTAACAGAACACTGGAAGAGGCTGCCCAGAGAGGTTGTGGGGTCTCCTTCTCTGGAGGCATTCAAAACCTGCCTGCACTCATTCCTGTGTGACCTGGTCTAGGTGGTCCTGCTCTGGCAGGGTGGTTGGACTAGATGATCTTTCAAGGTCCCTTCCAATCCCTAACATGCTGTAATTCTGTGATACACTTCTTGCTGACCACAGTCTGCTGACTGGTGTAAAGAAGAGATGGAAGAATCTGGACTCTAGAGGTCGGACATCCTTGTGGATGTCCTCCATCCCTTTTCTCCCTTTGCCCATTTCTCCATCAATGACGTAGAGTTGTTAGATTACTTCTGCAAAACATCCAGAAAGATTTCAAATAATTGAAACTCCTTTAGACTCTCAATTTTCACTTAGGAGGTAGGCCTATAATAGACTTTTGTGAGAGGAATACTTATCATTTGCAAACTAAAATTCATAGCAATTGCCTATTGTCTGAAGTGCTATTTTCATTATGTTTTTGAAGATAATAGTTGCCAGTCAGAAAATCTGATGTGTTTCCACGAAATGCATTTCTTTTTATCGGAGGAAAAACAATCCAGTTCTGATGTGATGGCATTTTTCTTTAATTTTTGTAGTCTGTAGAGGGAGAGATTCCTTGAACTTTTCCCTATTACCTTTCCATAACCTCATCACTTCTCATGCCCAGCTCTACTCCTGAACACATGTTTATATTTTGTGATATAATGTGAGAATAGTTGTGGTCATTACTCAGCCCGGGTGAATTTCATGGTAATCATTGTTTTGGTTTTTTGTTTTTACAAGATAAGTTGCCTAAGGGGCCATATCTGTTTATAAGCTCTCCCCCACCCCAGACTTCCTAAAATGATTATACTGTGAAAAAGTGCTTTGTTTTTGATGCAGTAGCCATCTGCATTAGGGGGAAAGGTTTGTATTTCTGCATTTCACGTCTACTTCTGGAGCCAGCTAAGGTTGTCATGTGCAAAATAAGTAATCAAAATATCTTTTTAAAAGACTTGGAGAGTAAAAGCTTTCACTGTTAGTTAACTCTGGAAAAAAAAAATCTCGCACAGATAAATGGAAAAGAAATAATCTTCAATCCAGAAATCTACATGCTCAAATTATGCACTCACTAGACTCATATATGCAAATACCACTGATATAAATTATTCACCTCAAGAGAGCACCCTTCTTGGATGGATTGCAAGACTGGGCTTGCAGTGGCTGATACTTTCTGATCACCTCATTCTTAATTTTTTCTAGACAAAAAATGTGTATGCTAACATGCAGATAGCACTAAAATGACTGAAGGGATGAATTTGTCTCAGGGGAATACAGGCTTTTATTATTTTGCTCTACTTGAATGCAATTTCTTTGTACATCTTGACTGCTATAATTCTATTGCTAAGAATGTAACCAATTTCAGGACAAGAACTGAAAAAAACCCCAAAACAACCTGAAACCCAAAGCAACCAGGTATGGGGATTGTAAAGCTTAGGAAGTGGGATGATTGTTCAACATAATACTTCACTAGATATATCAATACATTTTATTATTCTGGTATCTCTTACGGTGTTTCCAGTCAAAGAGCAGAAGGTAACAGTTCCCATAATGTCTGCCTAAGGTATTTTCTGAGCTAGCTAGAAAAGAAGTCCTAGCTTGTTTATGATTATGTTCTTTCTAAATTATTGCAAGGCTGATGGTGGCATCCTCAAAACAGTAGCGATTAGAATGCTATTTGGTACTGTAACAGGCTACACATTTTACCGCAACAAAAAGTCAACCCCCTTTTAGGAACTGCTTAGAACTGTAGCTGAAAACTGAAAAATCTCATGTACCACATAGGAAGTGAGTAGGAAGGATTGCTAGGGCATATTTTTAAAGATAAATAGCATTCAGCGACGTTTCCCAAGTAATTGGAGTCAGAGAACACCTCTATACTAAGCTGCCTGTCAAAAAAATAACCACTCTTAAAATAAATGACAAATTCCAAGTAAGCTATGGCACAACGGTTTGTACTATAGTAGTGTGGTATCACAGTTCATCACTCTCAAGAGAACCATATTTATTTCTAAAGACTTGATCTTATTAACATTGTGATCTTTCAGTAGTAAAATATGACATCTGTTGTATATTATTGTTTCATTCTTACAGCACAATCAATACTTTAATCTGTTATGGTACTTTCAAATTAGTGTTATTATTTTCAGAATAAGCAAATAGCAAAAGTGGAGAGGAAATGGAAGAAGGGAAGTGTTCCAGAGAGAGAAACATTTCACAAACATCAGTGGATCATCCAAGCATGCTCTCTGCTGTGCTTCAGGAAAACAAGTCATTTACCAG
Organism: Ceryle rudis; assembly: GCA_033439905.1. NCBI lineage: Eukaryota > Metazoa > Chordata > Aves > Coraciiformes > Cerylidae > Ceryle > Ceryle rudis. Next base: position 29,361 of record JAAGNO010017786.1, read on the forward strand.
ATGTTTCAAATTGTGTGTAAAATATAAAAGAGCATATTGGGGGAAATGTATTTAATACTAGAATACTCTCTCTGTCTATTGTAAGAACACTAAATGCGAAACATGAGCTAGCTTACAAATATTAAAATGTATCCTATTTTACCCTTGCATTATATATCTTTCTCAAATTATTCTCTGTGCTTTCAGGATCTGAGGAGATTTTAAGGTTTGCTGTGTTTTTCTATCTGTCAAAAATAAGCTGATTCCTCTTTTTCTTTTTACTCTCTCCTTTTATTCACTTTTATTGTTTCTTTTTTTTTCCCCCCTATGATGACTCTTCTAAGTAGGACAAAAATGTGGACACATACAATAAATACTTGGGTGAATGTCAAAAGAACAGAGATTTTCTACTATTCCAGCATGCACAAATGAAGAAGAGCCCAGACTGTGGAGATTACAGACAGGGTGCCTTCTACACAGAGTCTGCTAGAAGCAAAACAGCAAAAGTGGATTTTAAGATGCGTCAATTGAAGAAATTATTTTTTTATCAATTCCTCACTACTACAAGAAGAGAGAAATAAAGCTCAGTATGAAAGCTGCCAAAGAAGTAGGAATGTTATGGCTTGCGGTGTAAATTGTTACTTGGGGCACTGCCTTTTTGGTCTGTGATAACTGAACACAAATTTTTTGGTATGTGGTCTTGGTTGAAATAGAGGTTGCAGTCCTGTGCACACAGCCTACAGCACCACTGACCACATTTACCAAGGAACAAGTTATAGCAGTGCACAGCAAAACCCCTGAAGTCCGTTTTCATGTGGATTAGTGTCTTGAAAGCAATCTCCTGTATATCCTCTGGCATTTGATAAAGACAAATTGAAATTCACAGTGTTTTTCTGTATATTATGCATACCACAAGAGAGCAAAGAGCAAAGAAGAGAAAGTTTAATATTATCTTGGTTCTCAAAGTGCCAAAGGGATTCCATTAAGATGTTCACCATGTTCTCCCTGAGCAAAACATCAACCCCCAACCTGAAGAACATAGGCAGGTCAGGGATCTGCATGCAAAGAGGCTCAAAACGTGGTCTAGTCCTCATTCTGCACAGACCCTTTTGAAGTCTATGGGTCCGGATGGGATTCATCATAGTGTGCTCAGGGAGCTGGCACAAGAGCTGGCTAAGCCGCTCTCCATCATTTATCACCGGTCCTGGCTGACCAGGGAGGTCCCAGATGACTGGAGGTTAGCCAGTGTGATGCTCATCCACAAGAAGGGCCAGAAGAAGGATCCAGGAAACTATAGGCCTGTCAGCCTGACCTCAGTGCCTGGCAAGGTTATGGAGCAGATCATCCTGAGTGCCATCAGTTGGCATGTACAAGACAACCAGAGGCTCAGGCCCAGCCAGCATGGGTTTAGGAAAGGAAAGTCCTGCCTAACCAATTTGATTTCATTCTATGACTGAGTGACCCATCCGGTAGACGAGGGGAAGGCTGTTGATGTGGTCTACCTAGACTTCAGCAAAGTCTTTGACAAAGTCTCCCACAGCATCCTCCTGGAACAGCTGGCAGCCCAGGGCTTGGACAGGTGCACCCTTTGCTGGGTTAGAAACTGGATGGATGACCGGGCACAGAGAGTGGTGGTGAATGGTGCCACATCCAGTTGGTGTCTGGTGACCAGTGGTGTCCCCCAGGGATCAGTACTGGGCCCAGTTCTATTCAACATCTTTATTGATGACTTGGATGAAGGGATCGTGTCTACCATTAGTAAATTTGTGGATGACACCAAGTTGGGGGCGAGTGTCAATCTGCTGGAGAGTTGGGAGATGCTGCAGAGGGACCTGGACAGGCTGGGTCAGTGGGCTGAGGCCAATAATATGAGGTTCAACAAGGCCAAGTGCAGGGTCCTACACTTTGGCCTGAGTAACCCCAGGCAGTGCTACAGGCTGGGGGATAAGTGGCTGGAGAGCGGCCTGTCAGAGAGGGACCTGGGAGTGCTGGTTGATTACCGGCTGAACATGAGTCAGCAGTGTGCCCAGGTGGCACAGAAGGGCAACAGCTTCTTGGCTTGTATCAGGAATAGTGTGGCCAGCAGGACTAGGGATGTAATTCTGCCCTTGTACTCAGCACTGGTGAGGCCTCACCTCAAGTACTGTGTGCAGTTCTGGGCCCCTCACTTCAAGAAGGATATTGAG
>JAAGNO010017786.1:31625-44412 GCA_033439905.1 Ceryle rudis
TGATTAGACACTGGAATGGACTGCCCAGGGAGGTGGTGGAGTCACCATCCCTGGAGGTGTTTAAGGAAAGATTGGATTTGCCACTTAGTGACATGGTCTAGCTGATGTCATGGTGTTGGGTCATAGGCTGGATTTGATGATCTCGGAGGTCTATTCCAGCCTCAGAAATTCTGTGATTCTGTGAAGTGATGTTGCTGTGACATCAGTATGCATGTGCTAAGGAAAGGCTTGAGCACAAAGGAAGCCTGTATGACTACTTTAGAGGTGTGCTGAAAGAGCTGTGCTGAAACCAAGGAGACAGGCAAAGTGTGGTCACAGTTCTGACCCAAAGGGGTGTCAGCCTGCCTGGGAAAGACATAACTCCAGATGAAAATGGAGTAGTAGAAAGGAGGAGTAGCATAGCAGCTGGAGGCATTACCAAGTGTCTTCTAGTAACACTGTGCCAGCACAGTTCTCTTTTTTCTTAATCTTTTATAAGCCTTTCCTGAAAAGACATTACTCAAAATATGGCTAACATGTCTTGAAGTAATAAACTTTCCTTTTGGCTATGTGACTGAAGTACAGCATTTGGGGTTTGTAAATTTTCAAGAGCTGGCTGATTTGCATAGGTGCATTATTTCTTATAAGCAGAGCTGGCAACGCTGCCAATAGTTACAGTTGGCCAACAATTTCCCTTGTAAAATCCTGCTTCTGCTGGGGCAAATTATTTTTCAGTGCTTTGAAATTTCCTATGCCAGGCCTCTGTCTCAGGGTGAATACTTGCAATTTTATTTTACAGTTACTGATGAGGTTTTTTTAACATTTCTGCCAAAAAAAAAAATAAATCATCTGTTCTCAAGATAATTGTGTCATGATGCATTTTCCCATGTCCCTGAATTATTACAAGTGTTATACTGGGACAGGACAAGATCATCAGGCTTTGTAGCAGCAATTTGACTTCTGGACAAGGAAAGCCATGTGTGTATCTCTGTGGAAAAACTGCTCTGTTCGTGAAATTTTGCCCAAATGTGGTTCAATTCATAAGCCTTTGAAGCACCTCTCTTTTATGCTAATTTGAAACTCATTAGGATTTCTTGGCAAAAGCTCTGATGCTCCACCTCCATTGGGCTTGGAGGTTCAGAGTTGAGTGCAACATTTCACCCAGTGGTTTTTAGGGCTGATGTGGCAGCAGAGCCAGGACTGGAGCAGCCAGTGCCTCTTCTGGGTCTCATAATCCCTCTGTCAGTCCTGGGACCATTTGGCCTCAGTGTGGCAAACACAGACATGACCTGGGTCGCTGAGTCCTGGGGAAGAAAAAGCTGGTTTGATGGGGTAGGAGACTGAGATTTCTGTAGCTCTCGTCCAGGTTGTTCTACTTTTCCCGACTTAAACCAAAGCCTGGAGGCTTTTAAAAACTCTAGAATTAAAAAAACAAACAAACAAACAAACAAACAGTGCTAGAATTTAAGAAAATTATTATAAAAATATCAATTTCTTAAACCCTTTGCAAAACTAGATTTAAAAACTGGGCTCTGAAAGCACACAGATTTAGAATGGCTCAGTTACAGTCCCAGAAGTGTGCTGCTTAAACACACGTCTGTTCCCCCCTGCCTGCCCCAGAAAGGCTATATACTTTTATCTAATTGCGAGTGCTGGAAGGTTTGTTTTGTAATGTTGTCAGTCTGCTGAGTTTAGTAAACCAGTACATTTGATTATATTTATCATGGTTGCAAGGCAAACTTTATAGGAGAAACTTTCTTACTCTTTGAGGCTATAAAGGACCCATGTGGCTTTAGAGTGAAGGACAAAAGTAAGAACAGTCAAGGCAGTGGTTCACATCTACAAAGATGCTAATAAATTCTTGTGGGGTTGTTGAAGACCACTGCCTTCACACGGGTAGAGCAAGGGAAGAAAATTGTCTGTCTGACGTAAATGTAAATCACTGGAGAGCAGGCTGAGTCCAAATATTTTCCAATGTGCTGCAAAAATATACCTCAAAAACCATACCTAATCAATCTGTCTCATTATATTAGAGAACTAAGTCATACATTCAGAGACATTCATAGTCCTGATGGAGAATTTGTCCAATCTGACAATTTATCATGGGTTAATGCCCATGGTCCTTGCAGTCCCAGAAGAATCTAATGATTTACGTCTGAGGTATTTTTTTTGCTCATGGAACAAGTGCAGTGGTACTTCTCCTAACAAATGGCAAATATATGAGAGGAGAGAAACCAATTGTTTTGGGAAAGGAACTTAGGCTAACTTAATATCTGTTTTGTTGTTTGGTTGTTTTTTGTTTGTTTGGGTTTTTTTTTAAAAAAAAAAAAAAAAAAAGAAAGCAAGAAGACCACCATGTTAGCTTTTGGGGAAGAAAAAGGCTTGTATTAAAGAGAACTGCTGGAATGGGTAGCAAAGATAGGACCTGGGCTGTCAGAAAAACCCTGGTGTTTGCCCAAGGTCCTTTGAGCTGGTCACCTTGGACAGTGCAACCATTTGCCCTGTGACCTTTCCCATTCTCCCATGCAACATCAGTTCTGGTGAGAAATGGGTGTAAATCAATGTCCTCTAAAAGAGCATAATGCAAGAAGAAAGGCTTCGGGCAGAAATTAGTTTTAATTTAGCTTTAGTTTTCCCATTGTTTCAGAGAACATGGGAACTGCTGTGTTACATAGAGACCTGATCTATTCTGATCACAGCCTGACTGTATAACTCACACTGATAAATAGCTTCTTTTATACTAAACATCTGTGGGAAAAGCTGCTTCCCATGCTGGACACATGCCTGCTAAATAGAACCCAGAGGAAATTGGCCAGGCAGTTCTGCATGCCATTGTGAGAGAGGTTAAGGTTCAGCAATGACCTCTGGTCCCTTACCACTTCAACTGATGGAGCTAGATGCACCATGAAGTTGGCATACTAAGTCTTTGCTTTGCTATAGGAGTGCCTTCACCAGTTAGGTTAATCTTTAAGGGGATTAGCTATCACAACTTTGGAAATGTTTTAGGTGGTCAGAGTCCTCATTTTCCTTCCCCATCAGAAACAAAGATTGCAAAAACGCAGAGTAAAAAAAAAAGCAAAACCAAACCAAACAAACAACAACAAAAACCCCCAAAACAACCAACCAAAAAAAACTGCCAAAACCACCAAAACCACCACCACCACCACCAAAAAACCCACACAAAAACCCACCAAAACATTAGAAAAGTTAAAATGCAGAAGCTAGACTGAAATATTTTTTCAAGCTGGTTGATTTATGAAAGGGAGTTTTATTAACAGTAATTTTCAAGTTACATAATTGGTTGCATGCAGAAAACTGTAAAATTATAGACCAATAATATTTTTTATAATTTTATTCACCCCCATAAAATAACCAATGATCAGCTGTGAAGCAAATACTAACTATGTTCTCAAAACAATATTTGGTGATGAATGATCCAATTAACCAGACTGCAGAACTCTTTTAAAACTGTCTTTTTTTCACTGTTGGTGAAGTATCTTGGTGCTTTCACAATGTGTCCTATTACAAACCTATCAAAGGGACTGCAAATAGAAAAGTCACATTGCAGTATGATTTTACAGTTCAGTGTTTGACGATGGAGGACAATATGTGCTCAGACACATTCAGTGTACCAGGGAGGATAGAAAGAATTTCAAAGAAAGAAAGAAGTACTGTTGTAAACTTAGTGGCAACTCAGAACCTCTGGTTCTTTAAGAGTTTGGGACCAATTTACCTTTTTATACACAAGTAAATCCATTGAAGACAAATATGCAATACCTACAGCTAAGCTTTTGCATAAATTTTGACATGATTTGGTGTACATCTCTGTGGTCACTCCCAAAGTTGGGTACTTGGAAGTGATAAGTGAGAAATTCTGTTTCATTCAACTTGAAAGATGTGAATCAAATTTAACAGCTTATGGGTCTTCAAAGAAAGGAGGTCGAAAGCTGAAGAAGGGAGTGTCTTGTTTAAAGTAAACAGAGATTTGCTTTGTCTGCCCTTTTGCAATTTTTCCTTAATGCTTGATATTAGTAAATTGTTTTTCCTGCAGAGAAGTGCAAAGAACAGAAATTTTTAAAGAGGTTATTTATGGAAAGTAAATATTGAAATCCTTAGTACAAGAGTTTGCTGAGATGCCTGATTTTAAATGTCATTCAGGTCTTAAAAGTAAAGAAAAAGCCTGCTTTATATGTCAGCCAAAATGCAGACCAAATAGGGTCAGGGATACGCAATGCTTATTAGTCATTGCAAGTAACCTAGTAAGAACCATTTGCTTATGTATAATTAACTGGTGATAAATTTTACCTATATATGTAAAAAGTGATCCTATTCTAGACAACAAAGTCTAACTTGAACAATTGCAGATCATCACTCGTTGAGATGTAAGTGTAATGCTTCGTTCAGCAATGTTACCTAATTCATAAGACCTCAGAGAATGTACAGAAATGGGAGTACTCGTGTCCTTGTTCTTGTGGGTATTAGTCAGACCTTAAACAATGTTTGTATTTTTCATCAAAAATAAGCTCTCAGGCAAACAGGGAGAGGGTGTTGTAAAAAGTGAACATATACCAGATACTGGAACTGCTGGCATCCAGAGATTTTATCAGCTTTTTGGGGGTTTATTCTGTCGGTATTTACAATATACCTACCTATTGTTTTTTCTTTCACTGCTGTCTCTTGGCACTAGTAAATACTACATAACACAGGGCATCTTCATGTTCAGACTGAAAAATGTTGTGCTGCAGTTCTTTTGTTCGTGTGTCCTTATGAATTTTCACCGTGTGTGTCAGATACAGTTGACTTGCAAGTGATGGCTTCAGGAAAATTAGTATCATGAGGAAAACTCAGTCTTTCTCTGAATTTATCCAGCCAAATAGTAACAGAATTTTCCCTCTATGTGTGTTTCATATATATTCTTAGACTAAAAAAGCTCTACAGTTAACGTGCAATCTGAGGATTTGAAAGCAAATCGACAGATACAAAAGCAACAATTCAAACTTCAAACAAAGTCAGATGTGCAGAAGCATTCATTGAATCCCTGAGCAAGGCAGCTTTTAACTGTGGCTTTCTCATACAGCTTATGGATACTGTAGCATAGACCAAATCTTCCCAGAGGCTAGAAATAATTTGGCCCTCTGAAGAAACAGCTTGCGTAATAGAGACATTCAGCACTTTTCCATCTCTTAATTAATCCTTAATTTTGTCTCACCCTATTTCTCTATGAAAAAAACTATTCAGTCTCCTGGAAGCTTTTGGATTTAGATGCAAGACAGGCTCTGTCACAGTCTCTTCCTCTGAAGACAAAGCATTATCATCAATACTTTTTTTGCCTGTCTTGTTTGTTCAGACTTGTAATTTATTCTAGGTTTTGTTTTGTAGTGTCTTTAGCACAGCACTTCCCCAGGCTCAGCTGAAGCTAGCATATAGTATTGTCATATCCTTCATCTGCATATTCCAATTACAAACAATACACTTAAAGTGTCATTGGAACTTAGTTAAATTATTACCATCTCAAAAATACTACTAAAAAGTCACACAAAAAATATTGTCTGCCTTAGTTGGATGAAAGCTGCCTTCCTATCCAGTTTTACATATGCCCTTTTTACCTCAGTGGGAATTCCACTCTGTGAAAAATTGCACTCAGAAAAGAAAGTCTGGAGTGATTTACCTTGATTTTATTGTGTTGAAGATGGTTTTGCTCTCAAGGACGTGAGGTATTGGTGGGGTAACAGAGCTGCACTAGGGTAAGTCCTGAGGTCAGACCTTGCATTACCCTTCATTTGCCAGCAGATGCTTTCCTGTTCTCTTGATGTTGCTGCTACCACTTTAAAAGAAAGCATCCCAGGAATTTTCTTTTGAAACAGGCTTCCCCTCTCCAAATCCAGTTGTACTATTTCATCTGGGTCATTTTCAGCCCCTGCCGCATTTTTGGTTTTTTTACTGAATTTATTAGAAAATGCAGCCCTGACATGAGGAAAGCATGGGGTTTTCACCATGTTGATCCACAGCTTTGCTCCAGTGACCCTCTGGCAGGTTCCTTTTGGAAACCATGGGCAGAAGACACAGAGGCAGCCCCACAGGGGCCAAGAGAAGGCACCAGCTCTCCTTGGCCAGCCAAGGGCTGTCCAGCCTCAGCCCATGCAGGATGAAGAGTAAGCTGGGCAGTCTTTGGCCACCCAGAGATGGAGGGGAGAGGCAGCTCCCAGGAATTCCCCGTCCTCAAAGCAGAGCTGGGCTCACATCTCATGGTGCATGCCTGCATAACCCACCAAGCTGCTTCCAGGGATGCAGAGATGCAGGGACAACCCTGAACTGCTGGATTTGCCAGGTGCTCTGGCAGAACCTGAGCCTGGGTTGTGCCCTGCACAGATATAACAGCTGGAAGGACTTGACATAGTGGACATAGGGGCAACTGCAACAGGAAAAAGGAAAAGGATGGAGGATGTGGAAGTGGGAAACTAAACTTTATCATTCATGTTAGTATAGATAATGGCATATGTTTCAGTTTAGCAACCGGGAAAAAAAATCAGTGCATAAGGTGCCCTGATAAGATTGCTACTACCTCACCATCTAAATTGTTAAATTAGCAAAAGCAACTTGGAGTTAAGGCTGACAACTAGTATTGCCCTTTGATCCCCTTTGCATCATTTTTGAGTGGAGGGCACAGTGTCAGTGCAGAAACCCTGGTTTCACATATGCCATGAAATGTATCCCACAAGCATCAGTGACTAAAATGGCACACTTGCCTGCTTGAGGTGCATGGTACGGTAGAAAGTACCATCAGAATTGTCATTGGAATTTGATAGGAAATCATTTCAGTTTAAAGGGACTATATATACAAGACTTCATTCATTAAAAAACCACAACCCTCTGAAGCACTTCCATACAATTTTTCCCATTAGCAATGTTACTCTCGAGTGTCAATTAGCATTTGTGCTGTGTACAGATCCTCTTGTTATAGATAGTGAACGAGAACAATAATGAGCCATGTTGCCTTCTTCAGAAAAGTGGACATCTGTTCTTACAAGACACTAGGAAATTTTCAAATATGGTAGAATCAAATGTATTCCCTTGCTTCAAAATTAAGTACAAGATAGTCTTGTGCAATTTGTATTTTTGCTATCTGCAGAATGCTGTTACCTGGATTTAAATGGGGATTATTTAACATGGATTTATTTATTTATTTTAATTAAAGGCTTGCGTTTGTCTTTCAAAGACTTCACGGTCTTTCTTAATTGACTCCCCAGGGCAGCTATAGTGGATGTTACTGAGGTGCTTCATGCAACCACGTGTGAAGTCCCTGCCTATCTCTCTGAGCTTCCAGCCATGTAGGCTGACAACAGGCACTGCACAGGCTGAGCCTTTCAGTAAGCCTGGAGGCACCAGTTGTTTCCTGCAGGACATGTTAGTTGGGAGGATGCCATTTCTCTACTTAGGTGTCTTTTTGTCAGAGCACTCAGCAAATGCCTTGTTGCGTAACACTGTGCAGTATGGCTTTGCAGACAGGACTGTGCTGCTGGGCAGAAACAAAGAAATAAATCAAGTAGAGAGGCTTTCAGAACCAAAACTTGCATTTATTTCTGTTGTGAAATCCCTTCTAAATTTCCTTAACAGTTGTGCCACACACAGTGAGGGAGGGTGAAGACGTCTGCTTCTGACAGCTATCACTGCTTCTTGCTCCAGCACAGTATTTTATCACTACAGCTGGAAAGAGGCTCCACGTTTATAAAATGCCTGAATCTGGGTCAAAGAATATTTCTGCTTATTGCAAGCTGATTTCCCCATCTGATGTATGCTGAAGAGCAAGACATTACTGCACAGGTGCTGAGTTGTTGGTCTCCCTTCTGATAATGAGCTGTTTGGAGACCAAGAAGAAAACTGGAGCAGAAGTGCCAGGCAGGCAAGCAGCCCACTCTGTTAACTGATACTTCCCTATTCTCCTATTGTCACCTAAGTGTTTAACCTGAAGGAATAGAACACCCATCACAAACACATGTATCCGAAGGGGCACCCATCAGCACACAGGAAGGGAGAGGGACATGCAGCACACTGGGCATGTGACTGATCCTTCACTTTGTGGGTAGGGCTTCCTGGTGTCCCATTTCACTAGTCCCCTTTCTTCTTCTCATAGTACCTCATGGCAGCACGACCAGATCCTCTCCCCGGTAATGCTGATTCTTACACCAGAGAGAGATGGATTTGACCTGATCCCCTGCAAATCCTGAGAAATGATGTGTTAAATAGGCCCAGCTCAGAATTGGGATGGTGGGAAGGAGATATGGGCTCAGCTTCAGCTAGTGTGTGTCTTAGAAGCACCTTTCAGGTCATGAGCCTTGTCCTTAGGGGGGGTCTGACACTCTCATTGCCAGTGAAGATGCTCACTCTTTCACCCTCTGAGCTGTGGGGAATAATGCCTGGCAGTTTCTCCTGCTGTTTTCCCAGGGAAAACCATGAGGCAGTTTTGCATCTGTGTTCCTGAGCATTTAATCCCATTTAGACCTCAGTTAGACGAGGAAGAAGAGTTAGCAGTTTACCAAGAGTGAAGTTTGCCTCTGCCTCTACCCTGCCAGTGTTCTATGTTAGTGTTGAGGAGTCATCCTCAATTCTGCACCACGGAAGCAGATGCTGTCACATACAGCATTTAGAGTTTCCCCACCCCTGTTGTCCTCTGAGGCTTTATTCTTATCGTCCTTGTCAGCATTTGCTGCTTCCCATCCTAAAGACAGCTGCATTTCACTACTGAATGAACTGCATGTTTTTATTTCAGTTCATTTTGTACAGTATTTCTCTCTCAAGATTTAAAATACACCAGAAATCAAAATTTGTAGTGTTGTTGTGATTGTTTTCCTTTTTATAAATTGTGAACAGTAAGTCACTTAGTCGCATTTAATAAATCATGCCATCTAAGCATCTATTTTGTTTATGCTGTTTTTTTGTTCACCTTGGCTTGCTTTTGATTCCAATCATAGGACAATGCTCAAAATCATACCCAGGCTTGAAAATGGGATGTTTTTCAAAAAGAAATCTTTATTGCTGAGTCTAACAAGAAATACTGCTGTATATGAGTGTTTAGTTGCACACAGATTAGAACATTGTGTCCAAACAGATATTTTGAACACAAGGGAGTTGAGTTGAAGTCTAAAAAGATCTTTCACTTTTTAAAAATTATTATTTGTAAAGCCAGATTATCTTTTTAAAAGCTATGGTATGGAAATGCAAGGAATCTGATTTTTATTCCTTTATTCCCCCTCACTCTTGGTTATGGTCACACAAAATCTGACTTTGGCTCTGTCCTCTTCACTGATCTAGCGAGATTAAAATATAACACAGGTTATCAGTTGAAGAAAGAAAGCTGTAGCTGTACCTCAGAATGATCAAAAGACAGTTTGGATGCTCTGTGGAACATGGAAACCTCAGATGTAGCAAAAGTGAGATGGACATTTGAGTCCAAACTTGCCAGCTGCCCTGCTTTAGGCTGTGGAGGACTGTCTGCTATTTTATGAACAAAATGTGAACTGTGTGCATGTGTCTGTGTGTCTGTGTCAGGTCTTTTGTTTATGAGCTTGGTCGCTGTTTCCATTTCAGAAGAAATAAGATAAATCCTTTTGACATTCCAACTCCTTTTTCTTCTTGGCTGTAACTCATGGTGAATACTTCAGATTTGGCAAAGCGTTTTGTCTGCCCTAAAAGTGCATTTCTCAACAAATAAATTATTTGCTGGTAGACATTTGACAGCTCTAGTCAGGACTGCAAAGGTTTTTGCACATTTCAAACCCAAAGAAGAGCCTGTGTGGGTTTTTTTCAGCTCTCTATTGTTCTCTTAGAAGATACAGCCTCTCTCAACAAGCCTTTCCTGCCATCATAGATCATGGCTCTTTATCTGCATATAAGTAATATTATGCATGCTTTTATTTCTGTAATGTGACTTGAAATTGCTTACCACATGCTTTGCTTTAGCATTTTATAAAAGTGGAATTTCTGAATTTTTAAAAAATTATTTTTATTTATTTAACTAATAAATAGAATAGTTTATTACCATCATCTGTTAGCGTTGGTAAGCAAATGGGTCTTGAAAAATCCTTCCTCTAGGATGTATATGGCTTTTATCGTTTTCTGCACGCTTCAGAAACTTAATGTGAGAGTTGCTCTTTGCATCATTAACAAGTCACGGCAGGACCAAAGTTCTACTTTGGGCAGAAAACTCTTCAGGCAGGAACGCAACAGGGGGAATATATCTGCTGCCAATTTCTCATACTTTTTAAAACTTCTTTCTTTTGGGAATTCTCATCAGAGTCTTTATCCCTTGACAGATGCGACATTTTCCACTTCCATTCTGCATGAGGTGGAAGACATTACACATGTGATAGGGGTGAGCTTTGGGAGGGGAAGCTTGTCAGTTATGCAAAACTGAGGAATCTGCGGAGAGCAGTGATGTATTCTGTGTTAGCTGAGAAAAAACAGAGGTTCACTTGTTTCTGCCAAACCATGTCATGTAGTAGGCACTAGGATAGGAATGTGATGGAAGCAGCACAGCACCCAGAGGCCTGTCTTTCATGGATTTAAAAGGAATGTCCCCCAATGTTACTTTTTGTTCTAATTGTGACAGACTGATGTCTCGCTTGCTGTAAGCTGGATGTGACTACCTGCAGAGATTTCAAAAGGAGCACCACTATGATCCTGTTTGTGAAAGAAAACATAACTGGAAGACAAGAAAGAACAGTAAGAATCTGACTCCTCGGATCTGTTGAGAAATACCCCCACATGTGCTCATTTTCATTCACTGTTTATTTCCTTTCTCATGCAGTATCAGGCTTCTTCCACAACAGCCAGTTTGCTGAGGCCATACCCAGGGGTTTCTTCTGCTCTTGCCTGAGAAACCTGGGCTCAGCAGCAGCAGAAACTCTTAAAGTAATGTCAAGTACGAGTCCTTAACTAGGCTGTCTGAGGTTTGGGTTGGGGCCTTTGGTTGGGTTGTGGGGTTTTTTGTTTGTTTGTTTTTTTTTGTGGTTGGTTTGTTTGTTGGTTGGTTGGTTGGTTTTTTTTTTGGGGGGGGGGGTAGTACATCTTAAAGGATTCTAACTTTTATACTAAGAGCCTTGAAAAACAGCTTTCAGCTGAATTGCAAAAATTCATCTGTAGAAATCTGACCAGTGTTTTATTAGACTTCTCTTTACAGCTATTTACCCGGAGTCAATAACAACATTGTGTATATTATTTTGGATGTGAATATCAAGAAAGAGATAATAGGACACTGAGACAGCATGGAGTGTTTTGTTGGGGTTTGGCTGTTGTTTGTTTTTTTCACTGTGAATAGATAGAAATCAATTCTTTGAGCAGACACTCTGAGTTCTGTAGATATAGACACTTCTACATGAAAGAAAACCAAAGTCAACCCTGTTCTCTTTTGGAGACAGAAGGAGGGATAAAAGAACAAGGGTAATACCATGGCATTATGGCAGTCCATGTCACCTCAGTTCCTTTGCTCAGTGATGTTTATTGGCCACAGGACTGGGCAGTGAGCAGCAAGGAAGGCAGCAACACCACTAGGACAGAAAAGCCCAGCTGGCATAAAGTAATTTTTTCACTAACTAATGGAAACTGTGGTGTGAATTGCTCACCCAGGTCAGACTGATGAAACATCTGTGTAGATAAGCAGCTTGCAAGTCCATGAAGTCATAGGTGGCTCTTCATTCAGGTGTGAGACAGGGAATGAATGCCTTTACTTTTTTTTCTAGTTTCAGAGTACTTATCAGAAAAAAGTGGCAACAAACTGCTCAAAAAATTAGATTAAGGCACAATGATTCAGGTGATTTTTTTTATTATTAATTTTCAGACCAAGTGTAGATTTATCACTTACAATGAACTTCAGTAAAACTTATGTGGCCTGAGCTCATTATTCAAAAGCAGGTTGAGCAAATTTGAAAATGTTGCCTCAGCAGCACCTGGACAGCAAAACCCTCTTTAACTAATCAATCAAAGCACAGTATGGCCATCATTAGCTGCTTATGTATAGCATCTAATTCAGCCTTGGTCTCAGGTGCAGTTAGTAACAACAGTGCTGCTGTGGAGAGGTTTGCAGGTTCAGAAAGGGTCATCTGGGCTTTCTGAGGCAGCGTCATCTGCTGTAGCCAAGTAGGGGGTTTGTCAGACTAATCACTACCAGGGATGGATGCTCTTTCTCTGTAGCTATTTTTGGCTGAACAATCTGAACACAGGATATTTGGTAAACATCAGCATCCGATGTTTGTTTTTATCAAAATAAAAGCTCCTGCATGGTTTGTAAAACTGTAAATAAAGCAAAAGGTTCCTCTGCATTGAAATTTGATTCATTATTTGCTTGAATGACTACACAAATAGCACAAAACCCCTGGCCATGAATATGAAGCATAATGATAAGAAAGACAGATGTTCTATTCTTCTCTGTTCATTGGCATCCAGTTGCTGAGCTGGTTGCTCTTCAGCCTCTATTTGAGATAGTTGCATAGAAAGTTAATGGTGGCAGCACAGTTTTAAAATCAAATATTAAAAAATGCCTTATTTTCAAGGTGGACATTCAGATTTTCGTATAGGCCCTTCAAATTACTGGCTAGTTATATATTTTGAGATATATTGTCACAATTAGAATAATCACAGGATCACAGGATTACAGGATGTCAGGAGTTGGAAGGGACCTTGGAGATCTTTAACACCCTCCCCCAGAGCAAGACCATATAATCTAGCACAGGTCACAAAGGAACGCACCCAGGCGGGTTTTGAAAATCTCCAGAGAAGGAGACTCCACAACCTCTCTGGGGAGCCCGTTCCAGTG
>JAAGNO010017787.1:0-49557 GCA_033439905.1 Ceryle rudis
AAAGAAATACACCCCAAGCTGGCTTAATGCATTTTTGGACCACATCTTCTTGTAAACATCTACTTTAAGGAGGGGGGCAGGTGAGTAGAGGCTTCCATATCGTAAATTGGAGAAGGAATCCTGAAAAAGGTAATTCCCTACTAAAATAGTGCTCTGTACACCTCAGAAGCTTCCTCCACAATGCTGAATACGAGTAAGCAGTCTCTTTGGAACCCCTTGTGTATTATTTTGCAGGTACACTCCCACAGGGTTCTATCCTTACCTAACCCTGACCCTCAAAACCAGCAAGACTGCTGGGGTTCTCCTGGAACAGGCCTAGGGGCACAGAGACAAGAATTAACCACCAGTTGTACGTGCTCTGAGATTACAGTCCCTTCCAGTGTATGACTTGCTCATACCCACCTGCTCCTTTTAAACCAGTGAACAGAAAACTCGGGAGTTTGAAGGGATCGGTGACAGGAGCCGTGGGTTCCTCAATAAGGAAAATTTTACTATAGCAAGATACCAGCCCCCCATCCACAGGCAGAAGTCTCCTGTATCAGGCAGAGGAAGATACTACGACTGCCTACTACGTGTAACTGGTCAGTAATGCCCACACATACTTCTCCTTTGTCACCACGTGAATGACAAGGCATCAATCCCTCCCCTGGCACCATATTCATACCTCTCCTTGTGCTTCCGGGCAAGGAAAGATGGCAACAGCAGCAAGGCAAACAGATGTGCCCTTGTACCGCTCCCAACATCCCAAAAAGCAACATAATTCCTGTCTGCAGCTTATCACAACAAATGAAAATCAACTAAAAATCAAAAAACATTTGAAAACAGGCAATCCAAAGGGAACTCAGATTCTAAACGATGCAGCTCAGCTCCTGGCTTTGACATCACTGCCTCGCGGACTGTATCAGCGGTACGATGCTTCTGCAGCATCAGTTAACAGAGCGGAGATAGGAAAAGGCGACATGAAAAGCTGTAGGGGAATAAGACAAAACCAGAGCTGAAGAGTCCATCCATGGATGAAAAAAGCACAGGGAAATAGGAGAGAGCAATCTGGTCCACTGCATAAAATGAAAAGCCCTGATCTTCTCCTGCTCATTTTGCCAAAGATTTACTGTGGTGTGTCTGAATTCTTGGGGGCCCGTTTTATTTATTTATTTTTAAGATTCCTTTTAACCAAACTACTTCACATTTGTTTCGCTTTGTGATTCAACTCTATTAAAAAAGCCTGACAAACTGTTTTCCTTCGAGATGTCAAAAACCCCTCCTGGGAATGCAAGCCCAGCACAGAGCCTACCTGAGTGACAGAATTAGGGGGAGTTTGAAATGCTGTTCCAAATTTCCGCCTATGAATGAAGTCAATCCTTCTGGCACAACGAAGCTTTGGCCAATTATGCCATCACCTTTACGGTGGCATACAGAATTATCACTAGGCCATCGAGGCAGTGCAAGATACCCAGCTATAAAATAGTTGTGTGCCTCGACTGCAAGGCTGGAGAGAGTCCCTCCACACAAAGAAGTTAGTTTCTGAAACTTAGGCAGCTGTTCTACAGCTTAATAAAATGACACAGGGTTTTATTTGTTTTTTTTTAATTTTCTTTTTCACATTTGCCTTCCTGTTCTAGTCTTCCATTAATTCAGGCATCACGTTCAGTTCCCCCTTAGACTGCAGCAAGAACAGCTAATTCTCCAAGTCGAGCACAGCAGAGAGCTCTAAATGTTTTTAAATATAAAAGAACTTAATAGTTGCACACCAAATCGAAGTGACCTGTTGCTCTCCAGCGTCTCTTAAAACAAACTGCAGAACACAGCTTAAATTTTCTCTCCTCTGCACAAATGACATGCAGCAAATTTTATGTGTGCATTTTGATGCTGCAGGAGATGTTGCACTATTCACAGAAGGCATCTGGAAATTGACAGCTGCTGAATTAAAATGGTCTTATGATACAGGGCTGGTAAAACAACGAGGCTCAAACCTAAAGATGCTAGAGAAAAGTTTTGATCAAAAGTGCAACTGGGTCTAGAGCACAAGGGTTTAAAAATCCAAGTTTAAAAAAAATGAAACATTTCAATCTTACCACTTATCTTTAACACATTATTTATGACAAAATTCTGTCGGCATTGTTGTTTCTACTGTTGAATGAAGACAAACTGTAACACAATTTAAAAAATGCTCTGGATAATCATTGCACGGCTTGCTAAGTTAGTCAATGCTGCCAGACAGCACGGTTGGATCTTACACAGTGGTCAGCACAGCTATTGACCAGCCACAACACAAGATCTCCTCATACGAGTGTATAATTTGAGCTTCCCCAACGCAATGTATTAGATTCGGCAGGATCCTGCTGCGATGTGTAAACAGGGAGCTATAAATAACCAAGGAAGAACAAGGAACAAGCATGTTAATGTTTGCATGTGTTACTTGCAGCTCTCATATTTTATCCCAAGAAACAAATATCATGACAAGATACACAAAGCCATTATGTTCTGACTAACAGAGCTCAGACGGCATGTTTATCAATGTGATGGTGATGCCACTGCAAAGCTGTAGTTAAGGTTATGCGTCAGGGCTTCTATTATCAAGAGATTACAGCTTGGCAGGAAAAATCTGCTGCATGCTGAAATTCAGCACCCCAGTTTTTAACTCGGAACTGAGGTTCCCAGTTCAGTGTTGTTCTTTACTGCAGAAATCTACAATAAAGCTGTTCCTAAAAGCATGCAATAATAAAATGTACTACAAAACAATCTGTTTAATCAATTAAGAAACTCAAACAGAAACCTCATGAGCTTCAGAAAGGCAGGACGACTCTGATAAAGCCGTAAATTCCTAACTGCTACTCGCACGTCTCTTCTGAAGCGATGCTTCAATCACATTTAGATCAAATGTATTTTCTCTAAGAAAATCCATGTGCTATTTCATTCCCTTCCCATGCCATTCACCTGGTTAATTAGTGAAGAACATGTCCTAACGCAATGTATTTACAAACACAGAGACTTTCCTGCTCCTTCTTAGTCTGGGAAATATTTTTTTTCTATATCTTCCTTAAAAAATAAAAAACAACCTAAATTTTTCCTCTTTAGACCACATCCAAGAACAGCAAGTTCTCCTCTCAACCTTCTAATTTTCCTTAATTATAAACATATAAAAATGGAAGATTCTGTTATCATGAAAGCAATAGGTACAGTGCATGTTCTGAAAAGCCCAAGGGTTTCTAGGCAGATGCCAACTGGAGTTTTCACCATCTTCCATATTTAACCTGCCATTTTTAAGTTTTATAGTAAGTATGGTAGGAAAGATCAAGCAGTTTTAATAGTTAACAGCAAATAAACGCTGAGTGCATAAAAGCATCTTTACTTCTTAAATTTCACAAGATGAAAAATTACGGCAGTTGCTCTGAAAAGAAAATGAGATCTGGTTCTATCTGCACAGCTTCTGTTAAATGTGCGGCACATTTCTAGATCACCCCACCAGTTTTTTAGCGTGCAGATAGTGCGTGTGTGCAATTTCAGCGCACAGAGCACATTTTATTAAAACTTGGCTGAATTTTAACGTTATGTTTTGCTTGCGTGTTTTGCTTTGTGTGTTTGCTTGCTGCTGCTGCTGTTAAATGATAGATACTGTCCTCTGGAAACAGAAGTATCCTGATTGTTTCCTTAAGAAGGCACAGTTCAACCTAAAGATGTCAGGTACTGCTTACCAAAAAAAGTAATTTGTGTTACTCACTCTTGGGTGGTGTTTTTGTTTTTTCCTCACCAAACTGTACCTGGCTGTAGCAGAAAATGATGCTAGTATTTACTGTACCTTTACCTCAAAGGAATTCTATACGCTCGATAACAGACAGGACTAAGTGCTGCTCAGTAAGTAATTCCATCAAGGGCAAAAAGAGGTACTTTAAGTTAAAGAAAATGCAGCTGTCACACAAAGCCAAGCTACTCTCAGAAGCCACCTAACCACTGCAGACATGCAACATGCCTCTAAATCTTTCCACAAGCTGCTTTGTTCCCTGCACACTCCTGGCCAGAAGAAACCCCACCTGCCCTAAGACACTGCACCCATGAGCACTGTGGCCAGGGAAGGGAAGGTCTTTGGGATGGGATGCTGCAGTCAAACTGACAGCCCCTTGCCATGCCCCATCCACTCCAACCTTAGCTGGCAGGTTTTCCCCTCAGTCCTGGCTTCTCAAACAGCCCAGACCAGGGACTCATGGTTTGGTTAACGGGGGGGGAAAAAAACCCAGAACACTTTCTGGCACTGAGTCCAGGAAGGCTGTGTGATGGAGAAGCAGGTGGAAAGAGAAACAGATGCTCTGTCTACTCTGAAAGAGAACAGGATAGTCAAAGACTTCCACAACACAGTTTTAAGACACATGAATTGCCATCTAATGAGGAGAGAAAGCTACAAAAGAGAAGAGGTGAAAAGACCCCTTTCTAGGCGTACGGGAGAGGGCAGAAGGGAGAGAGGTTCCAGAGAAGGGAGAAAGTTCTCAGCCTGACATCCTCTGAGCAACTTGCCATGAACAAGGATGGGTCCCAAGGTAACAGACCATTCTAGGTTATGACAGTAGCATGGAGGATGAGGAACAAGGATGGTGACTCAACAAAGCTCACCTGAAAACTGTAATAAAAATATATAAAAGTCCATCCACTGGAAAAGAGGAACTATCAAGAAAAAAGAAAAATCTACTGTCAGGCCTCTGCTCTGTTCCTCTAACGTGCCCTGCTGCTGGGAGAACACGATACGCTTCAACTTCATCTGAACTTCATCTTATTGTTCCCTGTCACTACCATAACGCTCCCTAATGGTTTTTAGATTTAACTTTGAAGTAGCAAGTGATTTTCCCCTTAGCATTAGATACTCGTGCATTACACCAGTTAACAGTGAGCTTGCAAAACTCACCTGACTGGCAAACTTGTCCAATAAGACACAATAAGGCTTCCCCAAAGGTCTCTGCGAGTCATTTCACAGACCCTGGCATTGTATCAGAGCTGTGTGCAGACCTCACGTGCACAAGCAGGAGGAGGAGATCTCTGTGGAAAAATCTGTCCCCTCGGTGTTATCTGCCTTTGGCCTACATCTCAGATGCTCAGAGAAGCACAGCTTAAGTTCGCTGCTCTGTCCCATCTCCAACCACAGCACTACTTTGTTTACTCCCGCAGGAAGTGAGGCTGTCACCAGCTTGCAATTTAGAGTCTCCTCCCAAAGAGGCTGCACTGAAGCACAGGTCATGATTTGAAGGACCTTCTCCTCTCTGACACAGCCATGCAAAGCCATGACAAATGGCTCACACAGCCTGGCAGCTGCTTGAGGATGTCCGCAACCGCTTACTACAAATCACTGCTGCAAGAGACCTCTGTAGTAGGGAGTGTCTGCACTTTGATGACCACTGACACTACACAGACAAGTTCTTTCACGGTTTGTTTGGCTTCCAGAAAGTTGTGGAATAACAGTAAGTAAAGACCCTTCAACTTTACCAAGTGCACTGGACACTGCACCAGCTATGACAGCAAAGCACTGGTAAGAAATGCCACCAGCCCCAGCAATGCCAGCTCTTGCTGCTTCATTACAAACTACAGATTTTTAAGTAACCAAGTCTGAGACAAGTTTGGGGGTTTTGTTTGGTTTTGGTCTTTTTTTTTTGTGTGCGTGTGCGTGGTTTGGTTGGTTTTTTAAGTCTCCTTTCAAAACTGTGAACAGATAAATGTCTGTTAAATTGTGCCACAAACACATTTCCAGCCTTCCAGTCCAAAAGAGAAGGCACACATGCAGCTGATCCTTTTGTAGGGCAACACTGGAAGAAGATAATCATACATGTATGCCAATCTGTCTATAGATATTTTTTGTTTGTTCGAAAGCATCCCATCCTTTACCTCCAAAATATACTGATTCAATTTGCTTCTTCAGTCAATTGTGACCTTAGTTCAAAACACGTACTAAAGCCAAATTCAGCTTTCTTTTAATAGACACTGGTCTGGTTATATTTCTTGTCTTTTTATTTTCTTTTTTTTTTTTTTTTTTAAATGAAATAATTCTGCTGTGTCAAGACAAAGTTGTCCTCTAACCTTTGTGGTATTTGGAAAATAAAATTCTTTCCCACCAAGTTCTCTTAGTGCAAGGTAGGGAAAGCAAAAATATTTTGGTGGGATTCATTAGCTACCAATCTATATTAAAAGGCATTAACACACTCATTGGATATTCAAAGCACCTCTTCAGAGTGCATTGCTGGTCATCTAGATGTGATAAAAAGCTTATACTCCTCAGGCCATATGCCTGTAAGATCAAGTATCCTCTATAAACAGACAAGAAATACATCAGCTGAAAGGTTTAAAGGTGCTGAACAATTTCCCTTTCCCTCCCGGTCGGATCGCTTGGTCTTCCTGAAACATTACACTAAAAACCTAAACCCTACCTCACACTGCAAGGGATTCGACATCAAAGCATTATACAGATGCAGAGAGGCACCCGACGTGCACCAGTCTGCGTTCCGTGCATCCAGAGCCATGTACACAGACGGAAAGTCATTAAGCAGCCTCCCCCCGAGGGAATGCCAAAAGATCCTGAAATGATAATGAACCCCCTTCCATGGTGCTGCACTGTTGGCTTTTGTTTTGAACAATAGATCTCCCATGATACCTCTCGCCTGCTGAAAATATTGGTATTAAGTGAGCGTGAGCACAGCTGTGTGTAAATTACATATATAAACAGATTAGATTTGTATATTTATACTGGGTGCAAACACATTAATAGCACATTTGCATACACAGTTGGCTAAATGAGATTGCATGCAGAGCGGGATTACTAGTTGCAAACACATTTATTTAGAATTTTCAATAAAGTATTTATACAGCTATTCAAGAGGTCAAAGTGGATTCATCATCCTTTCTCTCCTCTTCACCTTCTTACAAATACGCAAAAAATGCTCCCGTCAGCGTGCTTGCCACGGATTGCCAGTCCCTCATCACCCTCATCGTTCTCTCACCCTGGAGACGGGACTCGCACAAAGCAGAAGAAACTCAACTGGGGTGCTTACCCAAAGGTTATCCAACTTTCCTTCAGTTTAGTTTATTGAAGGTGATGTTTTAAGAGGGGGGAAAATTTGACCACGGTATGAACTGCTGCCTCAACGCCAGTAAACAAAACTCTCTCCTTCCTCTGTTTAATGCCAGGGATCAACACAAAAGTCTCTATGAAAGGCAACACGATATCGAAGGTGACACAACAGCTCTCAGACATTTCCAAAGCTGAGGGAGAATTCAACTATTCCTTCACCCCAGGCTTTGAGCTGTCAGGGTGCTGCTAGCCTTATGTGCTAACCCCGGCTTTATTTTACCACCCTTATTTTAAGAGAGCTATTTTTACAGAGAGATTTCAGGTTCACTCAAAGCACTACAGAAAGCTTTGATTCACTTTCTGCATTGTACCTGTTTGTGCCCGAGAGCCTAGAAAACAAAATAGGAAAAAAGAAAAAAAATCAATTATGTCTAAATGAGGAGCCTTTATTTTTGCTCTAATTGTGCTCTCTGATTATTGACTCTGGGTGCTTTCACTGCACATCCTCAACTAATGCTCCCAAGGCAGTCAGTCTCTCTCTCTCGCCTTCACATTTCACGTCGGTTCCTGTTAAAAGGTCCAGTCCTGCCTCTTGGGTTCACCACGCTCGCAGCCCCGCCGATAAATCATCTACCAACCTGCTCTTGGAAATGCACTGGCCGGGTGCGATGGCTCTGGCCCGCGTTGCCAAGCAACCTGCGCAAGAGGGATGTCTGAAAACTGCTGACAAATAGCCAAGTGGCTGCAACAACAGACTTCTCTCTGTCAAAACCGTGTTTGGGAGAAGTGCCTCCCCCGCCTCTGCTCTGTGCGAAACACTGCGTGATTGTAAAATCAAAATCAAAAGGCTATTGTAATGAACACACACTTCCTGCTCAATTACTAATTGTTAAAAAGCTGTGGGGAGGCTGCGATCACACAGCGTATGGCAACAGAAATGTGATCCGGTAAACGAGATAAAGTCAACAGCACGCCAAGAAACCTGATCTAAGAACAGCCTGCAGTGGCACATCAGAAGCTGATGCACAGATCAAAAAAAAAAAAAAAAAAAAGCTGGATATTAAAGCAGCAGGAGGAAAAAAAAGACAACCTGACTTCACTTTTCCTGAGCTCTAGAAGGGGTATTTGATAAATAACCGTGACTCTTTGGAAAAACAATCTGTGGATTATTAGAAGCATTATTATCCATCGTAACACTGCCGCGGTTGTGTGGTCCCACATTCGACGGGAAGATGAACAGGGAGGGATAGATGAGCGCTCTTGTTTCCAGAACTGCTCAGTTTGCAATTTACTTTCCTCCAGCAGAGTACAGCTGGGAAGAGAAGACATTCATTTTTCCAAAGCAAGTTTGGAGAACTACCCCCCAGTGGCACAGCAACAGGGGGTCGAGCTGCAGGAAGATCTTCCAAAGAGCAACAAGTCCTGAACCTCCAGAAGGCTGGAAATGCACAATCCCTCAGGACTCTTTGTACCTCTCCTCTGCCCAGCAGTGCAGGAAGGCAGTGGGGTTTAACAGCCAGGCAAGCATTTCCTTAGCCTACTAAACTTAATCATTTCCACCAGCAAGGAACTCGGCTGGCCAACTTGCCCGCTTTTCTATTTAAATTCCCGTGACAGACCTTCTGCTGACAGAGGTCGGGGTGCAGCTACGCAGGCACGACAGGCAGATCCAGACCTGTGCAACACTCCAGCTGCTCACAAAGTCTCCCAGAGACATCGGCTCTTTGGATCTTCAGAAAACAATCAGCTCGCTCACGTCCATAAACCAGGTTTCACCCAGTGAGTCTGAGACTATCTCCTTCTGTGAGATAGTCCTTAAAACACAAACCTTAGAAACCACACTGGCAACTGCTGCCTTTGATGACAAAAAAAAAAAAGCTTTCTATTTATAAAACATTATCTGTAGATTGTTGCCTCCTGGAATCAACAGTTTCTCAATGCTGCAAACAAACAAAGCTAAAATTATTCCAGTGTGTTTTTACATAAATGATTTTTTTAAAGATGAATTTTTAGAGTTAAAAGAGAACAAAGGTCTGGCACATTTGTGACCCAGAGAAGCAAAACAACACGCTGCTGCCAAGAGACAACAGAAAGCTTTTGATTGTACTTCAGATTGCCTTTTTGTGTACACAAAGATTTATTTCTGATTGCTATTTTAAACTGCTGTCAAAATGCTGATATCAAAAAGCCTTGTTATACACCAAAACTAAAGACCAAGTAAAAAAGAAAAAGTTGGACAACATGTTCCTTTTCAAGGACAAATTTCCTTTCCTATACGACATCTGAAAGTATCTCCTTTTAAAATAGGTTAGTACAAATTCAGCACATAACCTGCAAACTTCAAGCTTAAAAAAAAAAAAAAAAAAGCTATTTGCTTTTCATTTCTCAAAGTCACGCTCACCCAGACTTGGTAAAAATGCATTTTCTAAACCAAACCAAAACATAAACAAACAAAAACCGTAACACCCAATTCATAGTTCCAATTGCTGTTGGTTTTGGTTTTTTTGAACGGGATGAAACTAGTTGAAGAATAGAATCCAAAAGCAAAGATAAGGATACAAAGCAGCATATGTAATATGAATCGAAAGAGAAAAGCAGCACTTGTGGAACATAAACACTGCCCTACTATACCACCTCTCCCCCAAAGGAAGGGTTCTCCTGCATCACTTTGGAATATTATTGACCTTTCTTTTGCTCGAATGCACCAGATCTCAAATTCAAATACCACAAGCTGCTGTGCCAGTGCGTTTGGAAAGTTAGGAATAATTCCTCAAATAATGCCAACATCAGAACGCGGAGCAAGAGGCTCCTCACATTTCCTCACCTTTTACTGGGCACAGAACCAAGCCAAGAGGAAACTATCACACATTAGCCTCCCTCTGAATTTCAGTCTCCTCGTAATGTTTTTCTCAACAACAGGATCGTTACCCAACTTACAGTACTATAGGGAACGGGCTCTGCCCGCTAACAGAACGGGGATCTCCCTTAAACCATCAACACAGAAATGCCTGTTCTAGGCAATAACATGGGCGGGCGAACACAGCTACGCACCAGCTCCCAGCCCACAAGGCTAATAACTAATGTGAGGGTTAACACAAAAACTTCCATTTGAGGTCTTCCCTTAAATGTCAGAACATGTCCATTTTCTCTTTTTCCCCCAGAAAGCTTTCTTTTTATTACCCGGATCCCAGAGTTCTGGAAACACGCCTGTTTACTCAACTTCAACACTATTATGCAAGCCTGAAGTTGTTCCCTTTCACCGTGACACTTTTTGTCCTTTCAGTCAAGTTGTAACACTAAGCACAAGAAAAGAGTCGCTCACGCTACTTGAAATACTCTGTGTGATCCTGTCAAGGCTCAAAGGCAGCATTTCCAGTGGAAGTTCCCTGTTGCAGAAGGATTGTTCCACGGGGGTTTCAACTGTTATTGTCAATTATTCTGGAGACTCTTTCTGCCTTCAAACAGTGACTTTATGCAAATGACAGAAAGAAACATAAAACCACTTCAGGAGCTCCCGTACTTCAGAGCAATGGAGAAATCCAAGAATAATTGGATGAAATGGTGGCAAGAATCCCCAAGGAAATGATATATACAGAGGGGCAAGTATTTCTGTAGCTGGCCTGGCCAAGTAAATAATTAAACAGCAGGGCTGTTCACGGTGGCAACGGCCAGGCTTCAGCTCAAGCAGTAAGATACAAATTCCAGCTTGTGACCCTTACTAAAAATGACGTACGGCAACCTCTGCAAACTTCCTGAATTCCTCTCAGGAGGAGTTTGCTACTGCCTGCAGTGGCAGGGAAGAGACGGCTGAGAGCACAAACCTGGATATAACAAATACTAGCGAGAGCAAATTTGAAAATGAAAGGCCAGAATTGCATCTGTAACAAAGGTGAACACTGGCAAAGGGAACTGGAGAGGTAGATACAGGGAGGGAGGGAGGGAGGGAGGCTGAGACTAAGGAGTTACCTCCCTGGACACACAGACCTGGACCGTACCTTCCATAACAGATAAGCGATAAGTGCACCCTAATAAGACAGAGGTGCCCCCTCTTGCCTTCCCCAGGTTGTAACAAATGGAATGTTGGAGCATTGGAAGTTACTCTGATGCAGCGAGAGGAATATGTGGTGATGCTTATTCATTAGCTCCTCTAAATGCACACGCTCTGGCCTGATCAATCTCCCTGTGTAAGCTTTTTAAAAGCTGTATAAATCTGAGCGGGTACTATGGAAGAGGGGGAGGGAGAGGAGGAAAGGAAGGGGAGGAAGGAACAAAAGAATAAGAAAACCCACAGTGGATCACGCACGCGTGGAGAGGGGAACAAGTGAGATACCAAGAGGCCAGTAAAAGCTCCAGCAAAGCCACAAACCCAGAAGCTACGTGCACTTTGAGCCTTTACCACAATATACTGGAAACCACAAAGTGCATCCAAGTACAAAAGCAGCGCTGGGCAAGGAGCACAGTAACAGTTTTTAAATGCACCCTCATGAGCACTGATCAACACATCTTGTTACACAACACTTAAACAAGGAGGAAGGAAGAGGAAACCTCACCACAGGCTAGCTCAAGAGAGCCTCTGCAGAAGCACAGACGATGCGTACAAGCTGTCCAGGGACTGCTGCGTTGGGTTCATCTGTGTGGCCTCCGTCAGCTAAAAGTGAAGTTACTTTGCTACAACAAACTGGAACACAGTGTGTTTCTAAGGTAGCATTTCCCTGCTGAAATCTGCGTTTCCTTCCAGCTCATACAAAACTCCTCACATTGCTGTGTAAGCAATGTGACACCAGACACGGAAATTAAGCCTTCTCAGCTCTAGCAGACTTCCTCAGTACCAACAGGTACTGAGTATCCCTCCGGATCGAGCCCTTATTCGCTGTCAGGTTCTTTTTATGGCAGTATAATCATTAGCTTTACTGGCACTGTTACCCGCGTAACTAATGAGGGATCTTGGATGGATGCAGAAAATGATTAATATTTAGTCACTACGCGTCTACGGCAGAAGAAGCCTATTATCAAACCAGTGACACCTCCACAAACTTCAATTAAATAATGGCTCCCGTGGAGGATTCAGAACCAGTGACAGCATGGCAAGTGATTTAAGTAACATAAAGCTGAGCAACTGGTGATGCATCACAGTTTTTTCACTCGCTGTTACAGACTCTAATAGAACAAATGATCATTTTTCAGCCTAATTGAATACGGCCGCCCTGCTCATAGACAAAAGGAGACAAAGCTATATAATTTGCTTCATTAAAATGCATTTGTGTCATCTGAAAGATTAAAAAAAAAAAATTGGTGCTGTTGATAGGGAAGATTAGGAAAATAAAGCTTATCACGCAAACAGAACTTGCAAATGAGGTGTATTTTGCCATTTGCACTGCTTACGCTTGTGCAAGAAAGGTAAGTCCTGAGCACTAAAGCACGCAGAGCATCCATATTGTGACAGTCATCAAAGTTTCTTAACTAAGAATTATGTCACTACACCGATGGGAAGAAGCATTCTGTCGTTTTTTGCTGCAGCAGCCACTGGGCCGTGCTAAATACTTCTCAAGAGGAGCTGTCAGGCAGAACCACAGACAACCTAGTGATGTTCAAAAAGTTTGGAATGTTGTGGGGTCTTTTTTCCTTTTCTTTTTCCCCTGCAATTAGAAAAATCCAAATATTTGTTAAAAAAAAAAAAAAAGCCTTTTTCAACATTAAAATCAAAGTTTCAAGCAAGGGTGCTGCATTTCAAATGTGACCTTAGGCTCCAAAGCTGAGATGGCATGTTTTGGAACTCTCACCCTCTACCAGCCCTTCAGCTTTCGCTGCTTGGAGATGCTGGGAAGAGATCTGGGAAGCCAGATAGTTATTTGAAATTAGTTACCATTTGACAGTGGAAAACAAATTTATTTCCTTCTGTATTTCTCACCTGTTTCCAGCTCTGCTTATTCTTGAACCTCATTGACCTACACCCTCTCCAGCTGCAGTTAAGCCTTAGGACTGCCCTGATTTAGTCTGAGCTGACAGCCTCCATGTTCCAACAGAATGCAAGTCAAGGCTAAGGCAGAGTTCCAAACTATCGGGGGGGGGGAATTACAGGGAAAAGAAAAAAATAAAAATGAAAAAGAACTATCAAACGTCACCTTGCCAAGCTGGTCACCACAGTGGAATCTCTCTCCGCACTTGCTTTGTTTTAGGTGGGCTTTTGTGTGGTTAAAGCAATCTTGGCAGGAACAGCAAATTGCCGTTTCCCATGGTTTAGACAGCAAACAACTCTTCCAGAACAAAACCGTGATTTGCCATATCCAGTAAGCCACTCCTGGGCTTTCTGTACTTAATAAAGTGCAACTGCAACACAAATAGCCCAAACCTTTACCTCCATCAGCTTAGACTAAGCCAAAATTACTTTGGAAGGTGCTGAAGTTTTCTGTCATACACTCAACACAGAAAAAAATACCAAAGTACTTCACCATTATTCATTACTATATTATAATTGCATTTTTAGGTGTTAAGGAGGTAAAGATCCTGTAAACTGATTTAAATTTATCACCTTCAAGACAGATAAACTACTGAAATAACAGGACTGCTGAAATAATTTGAAATCAAATCAAGAACTCTGAATGTTGCTATCAAAACAAGACAATAATCCAGACACCCCTCCTTTAACCATTACAAAAGGTGAACTTACATTTAAATCACACCATTTATAGCATTAAAAAACCCCAACAAAAACACCCCCCCAAAAAAAACCCAAACCAAACAAAAAATAACTTTTAAAGAGTTTTAATAATAAAGCTGTATTTAAAAAATACAGCTAAACAACATTTCTTGTATTTAAATTATCCAATTGCTTTCGAAAGCACACGCTCATACTATCCTAGATGTGGGGGTGTTGAGATAACGTACACTGAGGAGCATGAGCCAGAAATCTAAGGCCATCCATTTGCACTCAGAAGCAGCAGCAAACTGAAACCTATCTTAATAACACTTACCAGTCTTTGAAAAGTCAATCACACTATTAACAAATACGGATGGTATTTAAAAAAAACCAAACAAAAAAAACCCCAAACTTAATTTCCAAACACTGAAATTTATGTACAAGGAAACGGGGAGTAAATAAAGCAGTGAAATGTAGGCAAAAAAGCTTTGATACTGTGTACTGGTTTTAAATTAAATCAGTATGTATTCCTTCCCCACAAGTCAGATAGAGAGCAAAAAAAAGTTTTACTACGATCATGAGAGATGAACACGTAAAATCACTCTCTTGGTTCCGCTTGCTATGGCAAACAAATTAACCCGAGAGACCCTCAGAGGTTTGATGATCCCCACACTTTCCAGGTGCTCTCACTGTTAAAATGTCATGACTCAGTTTCCTTCTGGAGAAGAACAGGACATAGGATGATGATGTTCTATTTAAACCAGGTTCCGGATCTCTTAGCAGATAAAATCTGAATAAAAGGTCAGAGTATTGAAGACAGCAAGTGTGTCACTGACCAAAATATCATCTGACGGGGAGAAGGAAAAAAGACAGACGGGTCCATGCAGTGTATTCAGTGCACACTCGGTTTATTTTCTTCCCCTGCACAGGGCTAGGGTGAACAGTCTTTGTTTCCGTTGCAATGCTGCTGAGCTGCACGGCTCATGCTTCCATACATAGAACTTGTAAGATATCCACGAACAGCAAAACTGACTCCAGCTCTGTTGCTAAGAAACTACGAAGGATAGCTTTTTTGGCCCTCTTCATTTATAAAATAACCACTTTGCCCTATGGGAGAACGAATGCAATCTCTCAAGTCCCCCAGTGCCTTGTTCTCATTTTTAAATGAACACAGAAAGATGATCGAGAAGGCTACGAAGTGCAAGTGATCTCCATTTTTAAGATGCCCTTGAAAATGAGATGAAAAACACGGTTTCGACAATCAACCGCTGCCGTATTTATTAATCTTTCAAGTAGCAGATTCTTTCCCCTTGGCAACAGTCAACTATGTCTATGTGCTTCTGACCCTCTGTTAAAACCCCTTTTTTCTAGAAAACAAAACAAAACATCAGCTTCTGAAAGCACCTAAAATTATGTCGTTTGTACCGGAGTTAGGCTTTGAGTTTAGAGTTTAGCTTCCGTCCCCACACAGAAATAGCCTCCTAAGCTGTGGCAACTGGCCAGTGTAAATATTTGTTGTATTATTTTTTGGGGATCAGCAATATGGTGAGTGCTTAATAGATAAAAATATTCCACATAAAGGCAGAAAGATGATGAATCAAGAAACATATGGCGGTTAAACAAAGCAAATAAAAAAAATGATATTGTTAAGAAAAGACTAACTTATCTGGCAGCTGGGGAAAGATCAAGATTAGCGAAAGCAGTGAAATCACCCATTTTGAAGCCAAGGTCACTGACAGGATTTATAGATTTATCCCTGAAGGGAGCCTTTGCTGAACATGAAATGCTGAAATAATTTTTTTTTTTTTTTTTTTTAATCTACTTCCCCCACCCCATTTGGGCTATCTCGTTTGCTGGAGGCTTTTAAAATTCATTCCTTTTCACAGCTGGTTAAACAATGGAATCTTTCTGCAAACTAAAAGGACAAAATTGATTGCCCTACACAAACTTTTCTGCACGTATAATTGATTTTTAATTCACTGTCTTATTTCTGAAAGGACTTGACAATAAACTCAGTGCTGTATGTGCAATATTGATCCCTTTAAACAAGGGCTTGGATCAAAGACTGATGCAAGTTAATCACAACCAAAAAGATAGGTTTCTAGACAAAAGATAACAGTGTTTAGACTAAATTCACCTTTTCTAGATGAATTACAACCATCTATTTTCTAGCTGTATTGCACCTTGTAATTTTATAAACCTGTCAACTGCTAAGTAATCATAATGCAACTTTTCACTATTTTCTTTTTCCTCCAAGCAGAATAATTTCATCCTTCATCAGTTAGTTTTTACTGTGAGGACGGATGGTTCTTTTACACTCAAGTTCCTAGAATAAGCTACAGACAAGACTGTACATTCCCACTTGCTTAAACTAAAATCATTTTTATTCTTCTTAAAATAAAGGTCTTGCTAGACCACAGTGATTTGTGTATCTCAGTTTGTTTGGGGTTTTTTTTTTAACTCAAGGCTCAGTTAATTTTCAGCTGCTACTGATTAACACACTTGCAAATGGCATCAGATGGCTTGGTTTCTGAAGTCCAGAAAACATTTAGTAGGAACTGTCTCTACTATGAAGCTGCACTGTTTACTTTTTGTGGATAAAAAATTAAGCAGTAACTGATACCTCAACCTTCAAAGCCCACTCAATTACTCAAACGCAGCCCTGCAATCCCAGCCTCCTTTTCCAATAGCCCTCAATGATATTCCCTCCCCCCCCACTGACTATTCCAGAGGCTCTGTTTCAATTTTGCTATGAATTACATTTTCTATAGCTGCCATATAAACAGTAAATAAAATTCATGGTATTTTTGCTCCAGTAAGCAGCTCTGTCTTCTAGCGTATCTGAAAAGCCTGGCTTCAAAGGAGTGAGCAATGAAAACAATGTTTTCATGAGCAGATACTCCAGAAAGGGCAGACAAGAGACATTTGAAGCTGATTCCAGGCAAAGAAGCCAAGCAAATAAGTATGTGTGTTTTGCATAAGTAATTTCTTGACCAGCTATACTGGATTACAAATACTTGCAAACATGTTAGGAAATTAGTTTGCTGTATCTTGTCATTTTTGGCAGAAGGATCTCCACTTGTATTTTATGACAAATGAGCTTTAAGCTGAAGCCAGGTGTGGATATTTTAAAATTTATGAACTTGTAAATCCATGTACATGGCCAATTAAGGTTTATCACCAGCAAGGATTAACTATCCCTGCACAGAAATTTAAGAGGTTGTTTGAATCTAGGTTGTTTACCTCAACTACTCGACATCAAAAGCAATGTAAAATATTTAAAGGGCAGCATATTTCACAATAAAAGCTAGTTATCAGGGATGGCACCGTGTGTCATCAACAGTTCTGCACAGAGATGCAGGAGGGAAAAAACCCACAAACCTTCCAAAGGAACACGTAGCAATTTCTTTTTGAGAATTTAACATCTCTGAAAAGAGGAGGCCAAGTACAGAAGGAAAAAGGAGGAAGTGCCTAAGAAAGAATGCAAAACTCTTCCACCCAGATTCTCTTTAGCTCTGGAAGATGGCACCCTAAAATTTCCAAGGGGGTTCAACAAGCCCTGCCAGTGTTCTTCCTAATCAACATCTGAATACTAATTAGGAGCACAGTTCCATGCAGCAAAAGCATCCCTGTGCAGTAAGCTGCAACACAGCAGCAGTGAACTCTGCCTTCAGCTAGCATGCATAAGTAAACAGAATTAATAACTACCCAAGTGTGGACGGGTGACTTAATCTGTTTCGATTAGATGCAGCTCTGCCCGAGGCCTTTGTGTTATTTAAAATGTGTTCATCATGTTTAATTAAAAACCTAATAAACTAGGGGTTCTTTTAGTTCTGATTTGTATTTCTCTCCTCTGTAAGCCGTATTGATTTTGTTAGTACTTCTGATAAAAAGAAGAAAAAAGGCACATTCTGAATAAAGAGAGAAAAATGTGAGGTCAAATCAGCAGGACTGTTATGTGAAGAACAGTCAGAACCAGCCCTTTGCCTTCAACGTTTCCAATGCACCAGGCATAGCAGAACTGAAAACCATTTCAATAAATTAACAAAACTGAAGATGAACATTGTGCCTTTTGCAAACAACAGCCATTTGATCGGTTATTTAGCTGAAATGGAAGTGTGCACAGTAAGCTCATTCTTGGACCTGGAGCAAGTGTAGGCTCAGAACTGTACTGAACATAACCCAAAAATATAAAAGCCATTTTGCAGAGAAGATTTTGTCCCAAGAATTCCGTAAGGACAGTTTTGCCTGTGAAATATTTCCACTGAAAGCATGCCAGGAAATATGAGTGTTCAACTTAACCCAAACTGTAAGAAACTAATGATCGTAGTTCCAGATTTGGAATCTGTGGAAAGTAAAGCAGCACATCATCAGGGCAAGCACCAGAGTTTAAATATAGGCACTCTGTTTCAGGTTTGTTGTACTTACTCCCCATAGAAAACAAACTCTTTGTCTGCATGTTTCAAGTTACAATTTTCAATGTCAGGTTTGAAGTATTTCCAAGTGGAGAAGAATTGACCAGCACCATTCTGTTCTTATTAGGGATTTCTGATTGCTTGCACCAAAAGCGCCTGTCCTTTGTCAAAGACTAAAAGAGACATTTTTAGAGGTGCCCATGAGATGCAGAGTAGAGCTCACTTCTTTCACTCTGACAATCCCTTGCTGAGTTTGAGTGAAGCATCTTTTGTCTTCTCAGCATGTTGAGAGAAAGAGAAATACCAGCTACCTCTTACCTGTACAACTCTCTGTTGCACAAAGAATGACAAAACCTGTTAGAGATACTGGGCCACCAGGTTTTCGGAGACAAGGAAAGGTGAAGATGATTAAAAGGAGAAGAGTAATTCATATGTCATCTCAGAATAATGAAAGAGATCCCATGGAACACATGCCCGATGGCTACGGTGGTCCCCCTTTCCCAGCTACACCGACTTGCTCTAGCAGCAAACATCACACCACACATCAGACGCGGCAGCCAACAGCAGTAAACTTCCAAGAGGGCACTGCCACCAGCTGTATAAAAACAGAGGCCTTGCTCCACAGCTTCTTCACAAAGAATGCATCTACAACCACACAGCTTTCCATTTGAATCTGCAGCCTAAACCAAACCAGATTCCACCAGAAGATGCTGCTGAACGTTGGTCTACAGGGTGCGTGCCTAGAAAGTGCTTAACCATGGCATTATATATGACAGTTGCTCAACAAATTTGTCCACAGAATTAAATTTATGAGCATTAGAAGAGAAACAAACCCTCCCTCACCAAATCATTGCTGGAAATTGATGTTATCAGGTGTAGCATAAGCCTTGATAAACAGGAAACAGCTGCTGTTAGAGCTGCGTGGAGATGCATCAGTGAAGAAGTTTCTTTAGCTGCATTTATTAGGCTGTGTGGAAGACTGGTTTTCACAGTGTGCCTCTGAATTTACATACTGGAATTAAAACAGTTTAAAAATAGCCATAGGTTTAGAAACACAAAGGAAGATAGAGGGTTTTTTTTTCTCATATTTACAGAGCCTTCCATTTAATTCAATCACTGGCAAATTTTATCCTCTGTTTAATTTGATCTAAACCTCTAACCACATCATCAGTAGTAAAAATAACGTAATTTCCATCCTTTAACCAGTTCTGATGACTGCAAAGCAGCTCTTCATTGACAGTTTGGTCACGGGCAACAAAGATGGGTTAATTGACAAGAAAGGCTTTATCTCTGGGCAACAAACAGTCCACAGAAGAAGTTAAAAGCTTTATATGTAAATAAATTTTCAGTAAACTTGAGCTAGTGACACAGGGTTATAACACAAATACTACTGAGTAGACAGAGACACTTAAAGGTTCTCAGCAAAATGTAATTGTTTTGGCCAGACTTTGGGTTTGACAAATCAGTGTTTTCTGAAAAATAGTCTGTTGAAGTTCCTATGCATATTTAACACCCTGGGTATCACACAGAAAGAGGTTTCCCCAGTTTCACAGAACCAATAATAAGGAAACTTCCCCTGCAATTCTGGGACACGCTCAGAAGTGCAGTACAGCTGCTTTAGTCTGGAGTTTTCTCCGAACTGCCAGGGACAAACACGCTATGAAGTTGTGCAGGTGGAGCTTAGCTGTCTATAAATAAGAGCACAGTTTGATCTTTGGCTCTGCTGGGGCTGGAGGGCTGCCAAGTGTTTCTGGAAACTTGGATGGAACAGAACAAGAACAAATATGATAAAATGAGCTGAGACTGACAATGATTTATAGAGTCAGTGATCATTATTTTGTACTCAGAGAGCTTGCACTTTTGGAGTAATGTTTCATTTTTCAATAAACTTTGCTTTTTCTGTTCATAAGGCTCTACTCTCTATCATTTAACATGGAGCCACCCCCCATCAAAACCCCTGAGCTGCAGCAGCTATGACATTCACCGCACAGTGCAGCTGATGGAAAAAAACAGGGAGGGGAAAAAAAAAATTTACAAAAAAAAAAAAAAAAAAAAAAGAGGTGTTGGCACTGTACAATTTAACCATGAATGTGGGAAAAAATGTGTGCACAGAAAACAAAGGTTACACCAATACGAACACAAACTACCTGAACAAAGGACACAGCACATGAAGTATTTGTTCCAACAGTCAGTTCTCTAAAGAAACCTCCCTTTTATGACAAGATAACTATAAAACTTATCAGGAAACTGCGTTCTAGGCTTTTTACTCATCTTCTTTGCTTTGCTGCCAGCGTTAGCACATGATCCTCCTCTTACTCTACGACTTCAGGCAGTCTCCTTACCACAAAGGTTCTTTGTTGGATTTCAGCAGAAGCCTGCTTTAATACGAGTTTATACAGCCTGGTCTTGCCCTAATCTAGCTCTTGAAAAAAGGTTTACATAAGGAGAGAACAAGCAAACATAACTCATTGGAATAACTCCCTGAAAGATTTTCAGGGAAACTAGAGCTTAAATAAAAAGTCTCTCTGGTCATTGTCTGAATAATTAAAAAATGCTAAAAGACCATGAAAGTTTCATCCATTATTATACTCAGTTCTATTTTATAGCACCAATGCCAACTTTACCGGTGGCTTAATAAGATCACAAAATCTGTATTTTTATTTGCTTCTTTAAATACTTTGCCAATTAACTACCTTAAAAATTCTTCAGAGGAATAAAACCCAAGCTTCTCTTGACACGTGACCGACGCTGTCTTGCACCCTATCGGGTTTTCTTCATTTGTAAGCCTTGTAACTATACATAAGCTAAATTTCTATCTTTGCTTATTCCTACACTGTACCTGAGAGAAGAAGCTTTTGCAACAGTGAAAGAGAAAAACCATAACAGAAACTGAAGGTCTTCTGTGATAAGTATTAGTCACAATAACAGTTAGTCATAACTAACTTCTAATTGTCTGATCTTCTCTTCCAGTGCAGGCTGCAGCCTCACTATTGAGCTAGGAAATAACATTCTTCATTTTCACAAAACTAAACGTGCCCAGTCAGTCTGCTATAGAGATACTGTCTTCTTTCTTACTACATTTCACATCAATTTATTCTGTTAAGCATAATTAACATCAGCACTAAAATGCTAAATATTTTTAGGATATAATCCAAGTCAATTTTCAGCATTTCTCCTTAACTTTCAGGGAAGTACCTGGGTGCTATCTTAAGCTGTAAGGTCTGACAAACAAAGGGTTATAATGCAGATTCCAAACGCTGCCAGAAGATGCATCTTGCATCAAATGCAATATTTAGGAATCTGTTTACAAGGTGTCAGCGAATTAAGAGTGTACAATTTACTCCCAGCTTCACAACATTTGTTTTCAGTTTACAACCCCACAGAAAACTGCTTACTGCACACAGTTGCATTTTATCACATGTATTAAAAAGTAAGCCAAAGGTAACCTCACAATGGCAGCAATTAAGCTGCAGAACAAACCAAAAGAAGCATCTTTGCCTCAGTAATTCTCACACAGGGATCATCTCCCCCAAATTATTGAGAAGTACCCAGGAATTAAAAAAAAAAAAAAAAAAGACAAAGCGGTCCATTTGAGTGTGAAGGGCTTTCCCAGCAGCACACACGCCGTCTCTGTCAACTACAGGTTTTATGCAGAGGTGTCTTTCTCGGGTCAAAGTTACTTTTTTCCACTCATCAGCCTGCAGAGCAGTATCTTTATTCAACAGATAACATTTCAGTCTAGTAACAGCAGCAACATTTCAATCCAAAGCCAAGTATACCAAACCCTCAGCCTCTGTCTGAAGGAAAGAACGACACGTTCGTGTTCCTGCTCTGCCTGCCCTACAACCCCAAACCTAGAAAGCCTCGCTACCAGCAGCCATACGAAAGAGCCAGCCAGCACTGTGATGACCGAGTTGGGTGAATGTTGAGAGTTGCAGTGTACCAGAATTATTAAATGTATTAAATTAAATTCTGTGAGCCTCGATCCCTCAGCGATTCCAAGATACAATACTGGGCTGGGTATTTACTGCACGCCCCACATTCATCACGTCCGTACATTCATTTGGGTTAATTTTGGTTTCAGTACAGTTTGGGACCCTGACGGTTTCTGCATACTTCCAATTAAAGTGGATGGCAGAGCTGAATCCCAGCTTTCAGATTTTGTCTGAAAGATATTGGTCAAAGATTCATCTATCAAGAACCATGGCAGTTAACACTTTCTAGTGTTCCATATGAGGGGAAGAAGGGACTTCACCTCAAGCTCTGTTTAGGAGATACACTGATAGCCAACCCCCCATTTGCTAAGACTCCTCCAGTACCAGTGGGCAAAAATAGGGACAATACTTCGTCCACCTTTCACATTTTATCCTACTCAAATTAATGAACATGGCCAGACTTCAATATGAAGTGGAATTTAGAGTCCGGAAGCTTTGCAGCTGTTAATTTACCTTGTACCATCCTCTCAAACAGTCTCTTGAGCTTCTCCTCTCTTATTCTACTATTAGAAAGGTATCTTCCCCAATCTAATAAAGTTCTGCATGTCAAACAAGGTCCCACTAACTCAGAATTGTGCAAAAATTTACCCTATGCAGCAAATTATTTGCCCCTCTTCTTTCTCATAAAGATAACATAACCTCTTTAGAAAGGGAAAAAAAAAAAAAGGCATCAAGAAAAGCAACATGAACTATAAGGCTCAAGGGAATAATTCATTTCCCTACCACTTCATCTTCAGTCCAACACTTCTCAATCAGTTTTGGCACAGGTTTCTTCACCAAGCGCTGCAGGGCTTTTCCAGCATCATAGTTACTTTCATGTAGCTAAAAAATAAAGAAGACAAATAAGATCATTCAGTGGAATTAACAGTGATCTGATATTGGAGGAAAACCACTAAAGGGAGCCACATGAGATGTTCTATGCCTCATTATTTTTACTGCTGATATATGAAGTGAAATTTAAACAACCTGAAGGGTAATTGGGGGTTTATTAATAGAAGAAACAACACTATAAGGAGCATATTCTCCCCTTCCTTCCTAAACTTCTCTCAGATAACATCTGAGCTCATAAAGCACTGAAGATTTTTTGGTTAACTTTTTTTTTTTTAAAGTATTTTTTACATTAGAAACTTCAAGGAAAATTTTAAAAAGCTCCAACAAAATATTTTTCAAAAGGAGTTGTATTTTATGCAGCATATTTTGTTCAGATTAGTAAAACCAAGTGGGAAAAACTGACACACGGGAGAGACTGCAAGTCGTGGCATGTCAAGTTTACCATGCAGAAAATTCTATTTTTATTGCACTGCAAAGATCAGCGTGCTGTTGGAAAACAAATATGGAAGAGAAACAAAACCTCTACAGATAGCTAGAGGAGTACGTAAGAGCAACTAGGGATGTCTAAGTTGACATTCCTGTTTCAGCTGGTCACATCCTACGGTATACCTTGTTTTCGACCATAAATTTGGTATCTAAATGATCAAAAGCTGCCTGAAATAGGCAGCAGACATTTAAATAAGGGTGAGGTAGCAGAAAAACAACACAAAAAAGAAAAATCAACAAGGAACCCATGAGAATCTCCAGCTCTTAACTCCTGATAGAAAACATTCAACACACTGCAGATTTACAGCCTGCCCTATCTTCAAAGTACAGTGGGATTTTAAGAACTGAAGGAATAGTCAGGAGCCTGCCCTATGTCTTCTGAAAATGATCTCAAAGGAAAAGAAATATTGCTGGGATGACAAAAACCGAATTATCTTTCAACACCCAAAAGGGAGAACGATTTGCATGCAAACTTTCCTACACAGACAAGAGGCGGTTTTTCTAAACAACATGCTAAGCAAACCAAAGCTTCAAAGCTATTGATTAACATCAGAGTTTTACAGACCCTTAAGATTTTCTTTACAATAGGGACAACCAGAAGATGCCTCTGTACATTGATTATCTTTTGCTTTTCCTTCCCATCCAGAAATTATCCTGAGCCATCTGCACCCCACTCGCTCGGAGCAGCCACGCTACTAGACCTGCGCTAAATCAGCTTCAGAAAACATTTCAACAAGTACTGTAATTCTTGAACTTATCCCAAGACTGACGAACTGAACAAGGATCAAGGTACAATTACTGAACAGCAACAAGATAGTAACTGTCACCCCGCACACCACCTACTGACAGGGATGAACACGTTATCAGCTGTATTAAAGAAATGACTACGTTACGGGTTACACCTCACACAGATTGGCTCAGAGCTTCTTTCATCAGTAAGAACAGATCTTGAACTGATGATGGTGCTCTTCTACCTCCACCAAGTTACTGGAACATTCAAAATTTATTTATACTTGAGGAACTTTTACAGGAAGTAAAGTACTTCTAAAAATAAAAGGTCACTACAGGGTAAAGACCTCTGCAGAGACACCTGCAAGGGGGCTTTAGGACAAATGGGAATGCCCCTTAACCGGAAGCCCCAACCTTCCCCCCCCCCCCCCCCCCAACAACTAAAATAACAACAGTATACAACGTGTTACTACAGTATAACTTGACTAATATAATAGGAACAAGAAAGCAAGCTAAGGCAGAGTGGCTTTCTATTCATTTGCAGCTTTCTATATGGCATCTACAGGCATGCTGCAGCTACTCTGCAATAACCCTAACTGCAGCTGCTAATGCAGAGTAACCATAGCAAACAATGCTTCGATTTCCAAAAATTAACCTCCTCCCCACCTCCCTCCTCAGCCATCTGAGCTCTGCAAGCTCCTGCTAAGAGATGCCTTAACGCATCAGAGCCACCGCTGCTGTTAAGTCAGGGAGATGCATTACCCGAGATCACTCAGTAGAAGCCATCGCTTTCAAACCTGTCTCCCCAGGTGAAATTTCCTAATGTACAACAGAACGATGGCTTGTACATCTGCCTCTGTTGACTACATCAGTGTCAGCTCCCATGACTGCAACTCCATGCCAGTGGAACAATGATCTTGGTCCATCTTAACTCAGCCACAAGTCGAGCAGTAGGAGAAAGCTGGACTTGCAGTGCCAGTGCTCAATGCCAACGCTCAAACTGACCTGAAGCTCAATTTTAACTTGTTTTTTTTAAGACTCCTGTGGTATGCAATACCTACTTAAAGGCATGAAAATAAGATGTTGTCTTTTCTACTGGGTACACATTAATTTTTCTCCTTGTTTGCACTCCAGCACTGGGAACTGATCCATCTTCAAGGAAAAAAAAGAACTGTTTGTTTTGCCAGCTCACCTTGCAAATGCTTTTTTTCTGTGCATGCCACTACCAAAAAGATTTTTCACTTAGGAAATTTGAGGGTATTAAAGAGACTAGTGCTTCTGTTTCTTTTCCCTCTGCTCCCTCCCAAAACATGCAGGAATGCCAAAGTCTCTTTGTAACTTGGAGGGCATCTTTATTTTGCCTCAAGGACAACACGTGTTTTTTCCCTGGCAGCCCTACGGCCCAAGCAGTTCAATCTGCAAGCGAAAAAAAAAAAATAATCAGACAAGCCCAGAAAGAAGGGACTGGTCTAACAGGCAGCTGCTCTGCTTACTGAAAACCAGAAGAGTTTACAGGCCATCAAAACTGCCCCAATTCACCAACAGAAAATATGGGCATTAACTTTTGACCAAGTAATTACATTAAGAACACACACAAACCCCAAAAGCAGAGACATGAAAGGAGGAGAGTCATACAAAGGAGAAAACAGATGGGAAAACAGGTTTAGAACCACCTGAAAAATGTTACTTTTAGCAAGGGGGGGGGAGACCTTATGTGCCAGGAGCAGGATAATGCAGCAAGAAGGAAAAAGTGTGGGGTTTGTGTTTTTTTCCTAAGTGGCAGAGTTAAATTTATGTGTTTCAGCCTGGCTTCTCTGCTCGTTACTTTTGGTCATTTAATATATATAAGCACTTTATTGGCAAGCAACTCAAACATATAAATAACAGCTAATGATGACTGCCTATGGTTTCATTAACTTCTGGTTGAACTTTTCAAGTTACTGCTATAAACACTAGAGATTCCCACCCTGCCATCTAGAGAATCACCATTTTTAGCATTAACTCTGCCATCTACATTTTCTGAACCTGTGTGACATTATGAACATATACAACTGCAACAAAAGGAAGGACAAATGTATTTATACTTGAAAACAGAAAATACAGCAACTTCTGTATCGCTGGGCAGGATTTTAAAGAAAAATTCTGAGTGTGCACGTGTCCAAGAAACCTCATTTATATTACAACAGTCATTAAACAACGCTAGATCACAGGCAAACCTCATTACCATAAAGTCTGCACATTACCACAAGCTTTCAAGTTTCTACTACAGCTTCTCAGCAGAGCTGCCATTTTCTGTCTGCGTGATGTTGCAAATAAATTCTCCTTTTGGCATGGCTCAGCTGTCAGGCACCTCTGTTCTGTAATGAACCCATGAATTACATCTTGCAGCTCTGACATCTCTGGTCTTGCTCATCAAAATATTGTTCTTCAATTGTAATTTATAACTTAATTTAAATGTCCCTTTTACTGTGACCTTTTTAGATCAGAATGGCATTGCATCTGGCAGCTTCTACTTCAGCAAGGCATCCTTTTGCAATTACAGTCATTATGAGCTCTGCTGAAAAGCCCATCTGAGTTAGGCTGCATTCATGCTATAATATTAAATAATTGCAGTCCATTAAGAACACTGTTAGATTCCAGAGTCTTTTACTCCAAGGAAAAATTGCTGCTATACAGTGAGAAATTAGTACTGAACTACTTTGAAATCTACCCAGAAAAGCCAATAAAAGCAGAAAGGATTGTTCAGCCTGAACACACTGTTGTGGGGATACAGTCTTGTCCAGCATTTACAAGACAGCACTGGAATTCAGGAGATCTCTGTTTTGAGTGCTGGCTCTTCCACAGAATAATCACCAGTCACGGACAAAGCACATCACTTGTCAGGGCACAAAGATATAAAGCCTGACCTGCCAAACACAAGGCAAATACTAACAATACTGCGAGAGCATTTTAAGACTGAAGTAACACAGAGGAGTCAAAAGCAATTTTTCACTGCTGCCAAGCAGGATACTTCAGTGGAACTGTAAAAGACAACAGGGTATTTGCCTGCTACCACACTGTCGATATTTACATAACACCACTATTTCAGCATCAGTTATTTTAATCTATGTGGGCTTAAGAATGTTGTAATTATTAAGGAGGGATTTGCTCCTCTCGCTGAAGGGGACAATGGTCAAGATACCCAGTAGCTCTCTGTCAAACTGTAGCATGTTTAAGAGGGTAGAAAATAAAGAGGAGGGACGAGGAAGAAGACAACAAGGAAAATGAGGAGCAGAACAAGAATTACTGCCATGTGGCTTGAGCAGCTCGGTCTTCTGCTGTAATTACCCTAATCCAAGCGCCTAATGGAATACAAAATGCAATTCAGGCCACTTCTTTCCAGAGAAGCAGAGCTGACAAACTTCAGTTTGAGGTAGATAATCTTTATAGCTATGGACGTCTTGCCCTACTATCAAATGGAATATGCTGCACGGCAAGCGTATCTCATTAGTGAAACAGCAGAATCTATATTCAAATTTGCAGCATTCTTTAAAGTCCTCATGCCTCAAAATAACAAAAGATTTTATTTTTATCAACCACGTCTGATGCCCAAGATGACACAAACACCAAAGACCCTTCGATTCCAGGAATTTCCCCCTTCTCTTTGAAATTCTACCTCCTCCCCACTTGCTGCAACATGCTAAACAATCTACATCAGAGGAAAAAAAAAAAATATATATATATACTGCCCTCTCAGACAACAAAACCACTTTGCTGAGCTCCCTCTGGTGCCCAAGGACAAAGGAACCTTGAGCCAATCAAGAACCTAAACCCTCCTAAACAAAAAGACTCTGCCCAACAATCCTGTTCTGCCCACACACTATCAGAGTTAGCTGGGAAGTTATGATTTATAACTAGTTTATAACACAGCTTGGCCTGGATTTGAAACTAACAAAAAGAAGGTGACAGAAATCAGTACGCTACTCCAAGAGAAAATTACTATTAGTTCAGGTCTTTTACACATCTGATTTGTGGTGTCTGACAGCTTGAAAAATAGAGAAATTAGTCCCCACTGCTTTGGGGGTGAAAGGAAAAAAAAAAAGCATCAGCAACTTAAGCTCTTCCTCCCAGTTCTGCTCTATTTTAAGCTTTTAAATAGCTCTTAATTGCTACAAAGTGATCTAACATGCTAATGATGGAGATTAAGAAGGCAGATGCTTGTGTTACATCCACTTTTCACAGTTACGGCCAGGGCTCCGGCAAACAGCTGAAGCAGCCAACAGCAGAGGGAGCCAGCTGTGCCAGCTGCTCTCCAGGTCAACACCACAGGCATGGCTAGGGCTCCTCAACCACCCAGGGCAAGAACTAGCCAAATATCTGCAAAACTTGCAACAGCATTTGAAAAAACAATTTTAAACTATTAAGTATTCTCAAAAAAATGTTTAGAAGTAACCATGGCAGTCATTTTTGACCCCTTTTATCTGCCCGTTTCAACAGTTCCTCTAGAAAGACTTCCCGACTCATCTTACAAAGTGCCCAAGTTTTTCCCCTAAGAGCAAGGATAAGGATGAATGAAAATTCAAAGTGGCAAAATCGTCTCAGGCACGAGAAGTGGCTTCATTTTCCAACGTGCCCAGGCAGAGAGCAATGGCCCCTGAAGTGCTGTGCTACCTCATCTGAACCCTGAGAGTAGCTGTTAATTAAGACTCATCCAAAAGGAAAACTAGTAATAATAAGAAATGCTAACATATATTTAAATAATTTCTTATGCTTTCAACCTTGTCTGTAGTTAATGAACAAGAAAATCTGGTCTAAG
Source organism: Ceryle rudis (assembly GCA_033439905.1). Classification (NCBI taxonomy): domain Eukaryota; kingdom Metazoa; phylum Chordata; class Aves; order Coraciiformes; family Cerylidae; genus Ceryle; species Ceryle rudis. The sequence continues at coordinate 28,931 of JAAGNO010017787.1, forward strand.
GGCAAGTTAAAACAGGGAGTAATTTGTCTGGGTGACATCTTTCTTAGAACTGAATTTCCTTAAACCGATATTAGGCTGTCGTGTTTGTCACTCATAATGACACGTTCCCATGTAACACGGTGCTGTGAGAAGTCAGAACAACTATTAGTAAAGAGAGATTTATACAATATTAGCATACGATGGGTTTGTCTTTCTTCCACGTAGCATTGTGCAAGCTTAAGTGGTGGTATCTTCTTACCACACGTGTATAAATAAGAGTTGCTGGCTCTTTGACTTCCCCAACAAAAATAACACTTGTATCAAAATGGCCAAAACCTCTGAGATTCACTCTTGCACGCTGAGTTTGCACACACATTTCCAGTGTCTTTTCTAAGGGCTGCTGGTCTACAGACCTGACTGTCACAGTCACTCTTGAATCCAAACTGTGGGTAAGGCAGAACACTGAGAATGAATTACTGCTCTGGAAGGTTTTTTTTAAAACTAAGTAGTAATTTCACTACCTCTTCATCTGGATTCTCTGAGAACTGTAGAAACTTTCAACAGCAGACACAGCTCGATGGCAGCAAAATGTAGAAGAAATCATAAGCCTCTGATTTCGTGTTAGTACAGAGCCCAAAAACGATCTTAAACCAGAACTGATGCTAAATCAGAGCTCTGGAGGACAGAGGGAGGGGAAGAAACTACACCAAGATTTACCCCAGCTCTTATTCCCCAGTGCACGTCGGCAACAACAACTATGTCTGTGCTCACCATGCACCATGCTACGATCGTCAGACCCAGGCCATCAGTTTTCTACCACAGAGAAGGATGAACTTTCTGAGCACCTATTTATCAGCCATTTCTGCACTCTGAACTAATTGAACTCGCCTGACTTGGAAAAGGGAATGAACTGCAAGGTTTTTCCGATTGATTTCTGACTTTCAGTTAGCTTGGAACAGACACAATAAAAACCTCCAAGCCCCAACACAAGGCTGATTACATCCTGGTTCTCCTACATGATCTTCCTACTAAGGATCTCCACAAGTATCTTGTAAACATCATGTTTTGAGAGGCTTTTTGATAATGTTGTCATCATTAAAATGTGATGCCTACCCACACTCAAAGCCCCAAAGTTCTAAAAAGGCAAAGTGCTTTACTACTGAGTATTAATTATAAAACTTCCACATCAACCACGCTGGCTTTCCGAACGCAATCATGCTGTCCAGAGTGACCCTGAACGAGGTTTGGGAGTAACTCAAATTAGCATTTCCATTTCCCTTTTCACTTCTATGAAGAGTTCTGCCTCCAATCAGCGTGGTTCTCCGAATGACAAGGAGGAACTGGGTAGCTATAAAAAAATTAAAATGCCTCCATCCTCTACCATTTTACCAAATAAAAATGGCTTCATGGATTATAGTTTAATGATGAAATGAGAAAAATAAAGATGTACTGAATATGCATGTTTTCGTTTTACATGACTAATATTTTAAGGTCTAATGCATCAAACAACCTTTGTTCATGAATATTTAAACAAAGCACAAAATCCAGCTAGTTTTGGAAAGTCTGCCAAATTCAGCTACTTCTTCTGTGGTCATGTAACAAAAAAAAAAAAAAAAAGACCCTCTCTATCTTTAAAATATCATGATGAAAGACTTTCAGGAACTATTCCATCCTCCTCCATACCTCGGAGCCAGCACTCATCAGGAGGGCAACGAACTCCAAATGAAAACTTTATTTCCCTCCTAAGGGTTACAATGACAAATGTGGCATCAAATCCCAATAGCCAAACAAAGGAACAGGAGTTGAAGTCTACCTGGGACATTAAGTGAATAATCATTTCAACGAGCTGATAGATATGTTGCATTGTGCCTTCCATGATCTTCATTTCTATCTGGTATAATTAACAATAAATCATTCCGGGGGCTGCAGCATCTGTTATTACATAAATAAAACACTAGCAAAGGAGCTTGTCAAGACTGATTTATATGAAGTGCTGCTCTGAAGTTTATTGGATTGCCATAATAAGAAATCATACCATGTCATTTTTTTTTTTCCCCTAACATTAATCTTCTGGGTTACATATGATAATTTCTAACCAAAACTACAACTTGGTGCTGGGTAAGATTCTTACAAATTATTTATCAGAGAAAACTGGGAAGCTGCGAATCGATGGTGAAAAGCGAGATAAAAAGGGCACCATTTTGCCAGGACAAATAGCTATCTGATGTGGTTTAAGTTAGTCGAAAGAGCAGCCTCTCAGAAATAAGCCAAAATTTCTTACAGTATCTCACCTAACAGAAGTACTATTCATAAGAAAACACTCTTCTAGAAAAATTCCCAGTGAAGAAGGAAAGTAACCTCCCTTTTTCTGAAACTTTCAATGAACAAAATTAGCAGAGAGTAGGTCTTTGAAGCATGAATAAAAATCAAACACCACAGAAGCCTAAGCACCTTTCAAGAATCGTTATGCTCAAACCCTGCCGATTGTGTTTTCTTGGAGTACAACAGTCCGTGCTCAGTCAGACTATTTAATGGGGGCTCCAGTGTCAGTCCAGGGTGGAAGACCAGGCTAGACAGGAACAGAGGACGTGCACCACAATACCTACGAAAGAGGAACTTCAGCAGAGCTGGAGTTAATGAGATTACGAGATGATTACAAGAATGCCACAGGGTCAGCCGTACTGCTGCACATGACAATGTCACGTTGAGGAGAAAGGGAAGTCATGATAACAGCAATCAAAAATATTACACACAGACAAATAGGATTAGGAGGATAAATTAAGAGTTTGTATAGTGCTTTTATTCCAGAAGTGTGAAACCCTCCCCCTTGCATAAAGTGAATCAGCAGTGATTTTCTGCAATAGAGGTGCACTAGAAATACAAAAACAATCAGAAGAACAGAAACAATATTTTGGAACTAATCAAAGCCTCAGAAGCAAGAAGTGCAACTACAAGCTCCTTAGACTCCCAAGTGATTAAAGGAGGTAATTAAAGTAGATAGTCAAGCAGTGAAGATAAATGAATTTACTGCATCAGTCTTTTATTATGGATGACAAGGGGAAAGAAATTCTAATTCCAAAAGCTCTTTGATGATTATTTGCCTTAACAGAGACTGAAGTTTCTAAGAAGGATCTTAACTTGGAAAACGCTCAAGTCGTAGGCCACCAGAATCAGATGGCATCCCTCCCAAGAGAAAGGAGGTGGATGTGCAGCGTGGACTTAACTGCAATTCCACATAAAACAGCAAAACGGTATAAAAACCTTTAAGACACTGGCTACCTTTAGGAAAGGTACCAAAGGACCGAGATTTCTACATTCACCTCAGTTCTGCAGTGCACTCTGAAGCTCTGAGAAGTAACACCTCACTTTGCAGATATAAAAATGAGAACAAAAAGGAAGCATTTAATTTGGGTACCGAACCTGATCTTGGATTGTGGCTGGTAACAGATGCGAGTGCATAGACCATATTTAAACAGTTTGGCAGAGTAAGAATGAAAGTTCTGATGCTGTTGATTTAGGAAGTATTGCAGGGGCACATTTTATATTTTCATCCTGCTCTCCTGCAGGAAACAAGACAGAAACTGATGCACTCTATGAAACACATAATCAAATAGAAGCGGAAATAAAAAAGCAACGCGAGTGGTTTTGCTCAGCTAATGTTACATAAGGAACGTTTTTCATGTTAAGAACACAGGTATTTTTATTTTAGCATGGCTATCAAGTCATCCATACCTAATCACGGACCTGACCAGTTGCAAACCAGTCCTACAACTTCTACAGCTTCTTTTTAACATTCTGAAGTATTTAAAAGCTTCATATAAGGATACACTTTACTGAGGGTAAAGAATCGGTTAAGGATATTTTATGTGATTAATGTGTTAGTCATTTCCACTCACTTCAATAAAACAACCAAATAACAACAGGCTCCAGACACTTCCTCTAAACAAAGAGATGATCTGTTCTCAGTCGCAGCGTTTATCACTCCCTTTCCGATGCCTATCACAGCCATTTACAAGCTTTTCAAGAATTTTATAAATAAATGGTTAACAACTATGCAACTGTAAATATTTAAAGCGCAGCAAGCGGAGGCAGACATCATCCTGTGGTCATTAGGGGATACTCAACGTTCGCCAGTTTGCAGGTGCACAACATGCTAAGTTGCTTTTTGTTCTATTTTTACTGAATGAAAACTAAGTACTTGAGCCCCGAGCATTGTCAGCAAAGAACTTGAGAGTCACTGTAGAGAGTTTCAGTGCTGGACATTCTGTTGTTTCCAGAGCTTTCTCAAGTTCGTGTGATCAGAATGTAGCTAATAACCATGAAAACGACAGGACTGAACTCAACTGTTCATACCTCCAAGGTAAGGTTTATGGATAAAATGTGACATAAAAAGAGGAAGAATGAAAATAGTTTATTGGTGGAGTCAGCAGATCTGTCTGGGTCATTCTTCAGAGTGCCACATGACCAGTTACACATAATTCCTCCTCTTATATTTCAGGAAGGAAACAATGAAGGCACAACAAAGGTCAGTTTAGAGTCACTACCACAACAGTTCTCCCAAAGCTACAGATGGGGCTCTAGGGAAACAAACAACTACAGATTTCACTATGCTACCAAAACACATGGAATGACAGACAAGATTGTTCAGCTTGATCTTGAAAAAACCATTTTGTATATCATGATTTACAGATGTTAGTGCCCCTCAGCCAATTGTTGTGGCTGCACTGAAACCGTGTGAGCATCTCAGCATCCACTCACATCTGTGTCACTGCTCAGTAATGCTTGATTTACACACACTATGTTTGTGCAAGAGAACCGGACAGAAGCACATGCAAATTTAAAAGATAATATAGACTGGATCATGAGTGATCCCAAAATCTCTTTTACCCTATGAGTATTTTATATGCTATATGCTTTAAGAAGCCCAGAAATAAATGGAAAGCCTGTTCTTCCATACAGTAGTTCCATATACTTACTGTATTGAGTGCATTAAGCGTAGTGTCGTCACGGGAGGCTGCAACACAACCGTCTTCAGTGGATCCTCCATCACACATGCCTGCAAAAGCTGCCATGCTCCTTTAGAGTTTGAGGGGAAAAAAGTTTAAACACTTCAGCTCCTGTTTGAGGCACACATCATGCAATACACAAACAGTGTCTTCACACCTGACATCACAAATTTCAGGGCCTTGTATCTCATGTGGACACAGGTAAAATAAGGCACTGCAAACACTGCTATTTGTTATGGAATAAATAATTCAAAATTAAAATCCAATTTAAGGGATTGATTTAATCAATTGAAAATCTGCACTGCAGTAGTACCAAAGTCTAATCAGGATTATGGAAGATAAAACCTCCACACGTAAGGACAGAGACCCACCCGAGACAGCAAACCTGTTGTTGCAATCTTAGTTTCATTACGTTACAAAACTGACTTAAACTGTAGATTCCCCACACCTCTGAATTCTTGCAAACTACAAGTAATTTACTCATACTCTGATTTATTACAAGGCCCATCAGTGCATCTGATTAATCCACCAGGCATACCGCGAAACTGAAATGCAAACTAGAGCTCATTCAGAAAACCAGTCAGTCTCTGAAGGAACCCTACACTGTCACGGCTGGTGCACTCCGAGCAGTTCCCTCCCTTGTTACAGGGTACACATCCCACTCTCTTTCCATTGTGCCAGCACATACTGGCGGGTTTGCATTTTAAACCCAAAACCTGGAGCCAACGGAAAGATTCTGTCTTGGCCCACCATCAAATCAGAGCGTTCTTGTCTCGAACTAAACATTTTGGCTTATCCGTTGACATCCACACTACACCAAAACGGAATAGAAAGGAGTGACCGCAGCCAGCTGCCCACGTTTCCACCACAGCATCCTGAAGACAGGGGTAGTATCTTGGCTGAAGTTACCTTGCTGCCCTAAGGTACATTAGTAAGTCACAGTCATTGACTCCTGGCATCCACACAAGTTCTTCGTGCTGTGTCACTGTGTCACCATCTGGGGAAGGAAACGGCTGCAGATCAGGAAGCTTAGCCTGGAATAAAAAAAAAAATAAAAAAAAAGAATTCATACAGACATTACAGTTGTTAACAATGTTAGGAGGAGGCACAATAATAATGAAGGTTGCAAATTCTGAGGAATATTATCTTCCCATAAATGGAAGTTATTCAGACTACAGGTGGTGAAGCTATTTGACCCAAGCTTCAAAATTTTATGAGGAAAGTGGGTCACCAAGGCCCAATCTATTCACTTGATCCAGCATTCCTTCTTGTAGGGGGCAGTTTGTTTCTGACAGTTATTATGCAGGGTTAACACCACCACTGAAGCCCTTCTGTATACTGACTACTTACAAGCGTGTCTGCAGAAATATTACAGCTCAAAAGGAAACCATTTTGGTTTTGACACCAGCTTTAAAATTAAGTCCTCAGTAAATCATTAGAACTCTAAAGAGAAACAAAGACATTTCCTGAAAGAGTGATAGCTCAATGAAATGAACTCTGCCACTAAATAAGTAGTACACTGTATCCAGAGACCCAATTAGCATCTTTAGTCATCTACTGCTATAGGATGAGATAGCTGAGAGCCTCTTCAGAAACAGCTTTTAAGCCCTGTAATTACCTCCTATACTTACAACACTAAACGTATTTGAGAGGCAACATTTATACGTAACCAGTAATTACAAGTCACAGGTTCAGATGTCTTTCATGTTCTGCTCTTTAATCTGTACTTTATTTTACTTCTCGCCTGGGAAAATGGCTGTGTCATTGAACTTCTCTTCTGGAAAAGGCTAAGCCAGCACCACACCAAGGTGAGATTTCTATCAGAGCTACGTGTTCTAGCAGCCAGGGTGCTTTCACAAATGAACGCTCATCCTTCTGTACCCTAGGAACATGCTTGACGACTAGAGCTTCTCTTTTCTCTTAAGAGCAACTCCCTCGTCAACACCTCTGGTCATTTGTTTGTTAGCCAAAGGTTTTCACAGAGGAACAGTTAGTAGAGACTCACTCTCCTTCTCCTATGCAGACGAATTTTGAGGACTGCAATTCTACAAAACATTTATTCTCACTTGTATCCCTATTTGCTATTATGGTACAAGCAGTAGTTCGAGGTATCTGTGCACTAAGTATCAGAAAAACCCCAACAGTCCTCTAGCATCTGTAACACACAGTTTAAGGAAAATTAAGGCAACAGATACTCATCCGAAACCACTACTGGGACCTCAAGGTTGTTGCTGGGTTCTGTTACATGCACCTTATCTCAACAGGATGGCTGGAGGGAAGCGTATCCATCCCGGAATTAACACAGCCCACTGTGTACCTAAGGATGAATCAGACTACAGAACAGAAAGCAGCAAATACCATCCTCCATCTGACTTCCTACTGTGGCCTAAAAGCAAACATTCGTTTATCTTAAGATTATGCCTTATACTAATTAAAAGGATGAGAATATATCCTCTTCACAATGACATCTGTCAGAAATGCTCAGCAAACGACTGAAACAACAATGGAAGTTTAAAATATTAAGCAAGAAAAAATTAACAGTATTCGAGATCATTGGACCTTCTTCCTACTTGTCTTTTCCATCCATAAATGCATCTGGTAATTATACCCTGCAGCACAGGTGACTAATACCTGACAAAATATTAGATGGCAATTGGAGATGAAAGTTGTTTTGAAGGGATCATTTACAGTACTCTTATTATGACTAGTGAAAAGACTCCTACAGGTTTAATTGGCAAGGACTTTTTTTTTCCCCCCTCTAAATACAAAACTTCCATAAGAATGTTACATAGGTTCCATAAATGTTTACTTTCACTCAATTAAGCAAGATGGTAAAATGAGGTTGAAAGAATATTCATCACTTGGATATAAAAATCCAGCACTTGGACGGTACAGAGTCAACTCCCCAGGCTGCATTACAAACCAGAGTAAGCTGTATGTTAATGCGCTTTAAGAACAGATTATTTTCCATGCTTAGGAAGGATTGCCCTCAGAACTGACATACCTGGGACAAACTAGCATCTAGAGTCTTAACCTTATTCTGCTTCCTGGTGCTTGAACAGATTCAGCGTGCTTTCTCATTTTCTGTTTTAATAATTCAAATGACTTAAAGCACACTGCTCTGAATTGCTTCTCACAGTCAAACCAACAACACAACTGAGGTCTCCCTCTCTTTAAAAATCAAATCACTACAGCATCAGAAAGTGACAAGAAAGCCTGCATAAAAACTTCCTGGGAAATACAACTAAGGTACTGTCTTTATGGCTTCTGTAGACTCTGGACAAAGGCTACATTTCAGTAGTCACCCAGAATTGCCATGCCTCGGAGTTAAAAAGAATTTAAACTGCTTTGTATGAAAATTATATAACTAAAAGGGTGAGGACCAGCTAACCTCTTGAAAGGCAGGGGGAGTGTGTGCTGGTGATGCTGGCGCATGGCAACTGAGGAAGAGGTTACTTAGAAAAGAGGTTGATGCCCAACAGCTGCCAAAATTGCTCCAATTATAAATACTAATTTCATTTTGAAGATGACTGTTAAATTACTAAACACACAATGGCCCCCCCATGGCTTTTACGCTGAATTGCCACAGTTGGCCAAACTCATTTAACGAGAAGTGAAAACACGTGCAGACTTCAAATGAAGATACAGGTATCTCGCCCCACAGCTGCTGTTCAGAAATGAAACCTTCCTCAGGTTTAAAGTTCCCCCATCCTTCTGATTTTGTAATGTTGTTCTTGGAAAACTGCTGTCTTTTTTTAATCACTTCTAATAGAACCTCATTTTGTTTAAATACATAGGCTCATGAAAAAGACTTAAGTGTTATAGGCAACATTCTAACAACTTGACAATTTTATTATGCAAATTGAAAATAAGAGACCTACTTTCAATATAACTGGAAAAAACCCACTAAATTAATTTTATAGTTAGTTAAAAACATTGCTTGGTGAAAGCCAGCTGAGAATGCATTCGTTAACTCCAGAATGCACCCAATAAGAGCCGAGATTTTTCCTGCCTTTCCAGTAGTTACTCATATTCCTTCAATCTGATTCTAGAATTAACCCACTTCTGCTTGTAAAAATCATTAACATATCAGTGTTTGACAGAAAAATCTCATTAACTGAGCTAGGGAATTCTAAAGAACTCAAGATGAATCTAAAAGATTCATTGTATTTGGATGCGTGCAACTTTCAATGAGTGTTCTCTGAACAGATCAAGTGGCAGAAGCATGCCCTCTGGATATTAGAACACAAACAAAACCCCTTACCTGATGGCTGGGTCCAACTCTGATTTCACCCTGGGTACTGTTTAGCCTCCTAAGATGTAAAGGAAAAACAACAGTAATAAGAAAAAAATATATTTAATGAAATTTAGGATAATCTGTGGGTTTTGGCTTTGTATTTGCAATGCAAATGAAAGCAGCAAAAAGAATGCATCAGTAAGAGAGCAAGAAAGGATACACCCAGGTGTGTATTACAGGCTACACTGCAAATGGCAAAAACCAACAGGCCAAGTCTGGAACTTTCAGTGAAGTAGCTGAAGTCAAGAAAAGGATCAGTGTGAACTCTCCTCGCAGTAGCAAGAAAGCATTGAACTGCCAAGTCAAGCTCCTGCTATGCAGAGAATCACCTTCCAACAAGCATCTGACTTTCCCTAGTACCACATTCCTTTAACTGCTTATTTCAACACCAAACCCCAAGTAGTGCACACAACATGCTAAGCATTATGCTTCAGATTAAGACGCAGGAAATCCCACGCTCCTCATTAACAGCTTTGTGGCCATTTTCATTTTGAAAAACATCTTAAATAAAAATATTTGGGGTATTAATCTTTGAAGAACAGAGTCTTGTGTTACCAGAACTGGCAAAACTAATTCTTCTTTTTCCAGGCAGAGTTCATGGAAAAACTACTCAAATTACTTTGGATCTCACATAGTAAATTATCTACCTCTTGTTTTCAGTAGTTAAAATTATTATTGCTGCTTCTAATTCACTTGCTAAAAAAATCACATCAGAGAGCATGACACAGAAGCATGGAAAATGTAAAACGCAATTAAGACGTCGCCTCGTAACATCTGTAGCAGTGACTGCAATTCAGTTCATCCAGCAAGGGCTGCCCTTCTACATAATACACTTGGCCCTCATATTTTTTTCCACTATTTTGAAAAGGTATTTATATAAAAAACTTCAAGTTCCAAATTAACTGTCCTCAAGTTACACTCTGAAGGGCTCTGTGCTGCTCCCACAGAGCTGGAGTTACTGAAACATCGCACGATAGAAGAAAAACTGTTTTGCACGTTGCAGCAGAATTACCCTGGCAACAACAGAAGTTAAAGGTATGCCAGTATAAACCAAAACACCACATCTGGCACGACCGAATTTAGTCTGTTGAAAGCTTAGGATGACAAATAAGAGTAATTAAAACTTTGTCACTAAGAGTGTCCACTGACCCCTTTTCTTTATTAAGTATGTTGCAGCATAAGCAACCAGAAGGGTCACAAACAAAACTATTTACTGGAGTACCCATTTCTCCGGGGTCACAGTTGAATCCATGGGACCTCTCTGCTGTTACCTCACACATCCAGCTCCTCTCAAGGGCCAGACCACTACAGTCTATAAAGGTACCTGTGCCTGAACACTGGTATTTGGATACTGACTGCAGCTACAGCCTGAGCACTTCAGTGACCCTCCAAGACTCCTGCAAAACAGCATTAAAGAACACAACCAAATGCAAGGAAATTCAATATCCTTAAGGTCAACATTCTTCTTTTCCTATGCATTGTTCTTATTTAAGCAGACATCTTTTATTTATATTCTGCATAAAAAAAAAAAATAATCAGAGCTATTATAAGCTAAGCTTTTGAATTTAACACTTCAATAAGTGCAAGACATTTAAGTGAGTCTCAACACACAAGGAAGAGCACACGCATAAACCTAACAGATCATCATCTTTAATCTGGAAACAGCAGACTTGGATTAATCTAGCAATCTGCTGTTGCAGGAACAATGACATCATTTCACAAGTAAGCTCCTGCCCTGCAGGATTCCGTATTCACCCTGCTGTGCTCCCAGTGATCCTGAGCAATGACAGAGTTGCCTTTGAACTTTAAAAATTAGGATCATGACCGTAAACCAGGAGTTCCAAGGGATGCTAATAACGGATAGCTCAAACCATTAACTACCATTTCAAGGCTAAAAGTTTACTGGAGGGTTTGGGTTTTGTTTCAGGTTCCCCCCCCATCATACATGAACATTTTCACCTCAAAATTCCTAAGTATGTTGGATAGGTATATCAAGCTCCCCTTACTGACCTCTCTGAAATGTTATTCTCTGTGCGCAAGAGGGTAAACTACAGCAGGGGACCTGGGGAGCCAAGCCAACAGAAGAGGAGAACCTGTCAGACAGGCACAAACACGGGTTTTGTAACACCCAATCTTATGTTGTGACGTCTGCGCAATGCTCCCTCTTCCTGGCAGGCAGATCCACTCTAAAGTACATGCCAAAGGTCTCCCGAAAAGAACGAGAACACGTCAAAATGTTTTTCTTCAATGCATATTTTTGCAAGACAAGATCTGACACTGTTCTCTCGTTTTCAGGCTACGCAAAGAAATGACTGAACTAGAAAATCAATTGTAGATTTACAACAAAATTATAAATTAAATACTAAGGTACATTTCTTCAGCTACAAGACATCAGAATCTTTCCCTGTGAGGAACGAAGGGGAAGCCGACGACAGAAAATGCTGACGCTCTTCCTTTATTCCCAGAATTCATTTTAAAGCCGTGCACATCTCTACCAGTCAGTGCAAGTCAAACTTAAAACATGTCTACGCAGTTTCTGTCAGCTACAATACTTCACAGCAGCCACAGGCAGCACAAGTAGATTTTGTACTTAAAGAAAAAACTAAGCTATTTTCTATTTAGAGAGAGGGGAAAAAAACAGCACTCCAAATATTCCCCCAACTCTGAATTCCTTCAGCTGCATCACACTGAATATAATAAATAAAGCATTCAGGACCGAAGACTGATTTTTAGGATGCTCCAGCATCCTGTGAAGTAATTGCAAAGATAAAAGCAAAGTTTTGGCTGGGACTTCTGCCCCTGACTAGCAATGTGGAGTTAGGTGGGGAAACTCAACAGGGCTATCCAGCCACGATTCCTCACACGAAAACAAAGTGTTGAAAGAAATATTTCCGTGCACCTTTTCATCACTCATTTACCATTTCCTGATTGTTTTCACACCCTAAATATACTCCCTCCCCCTGCCCCAAAAGGGAAGGGCTGGAGTGCATTAAGCTGCTGGGTGGGAAGCTCTTTCGGACCGCTGGTTTTTGAAAGGGCACAAAGCTGATCGCTCCGCAACGGCACACAATCTGTTAAATAATTCTTACTGCTTCCACATCCCCAGGAATGGGTTTGCAAATGGAAAGAAAATTCTTGCTGTGGAAACTAGAATGCACTGTAGATTTTTAAGCTAAATTATATTGGTGGAGAGCAATTACAATAATAATGGAACGGCACTCTGTGTTTATTCGATGGGAAAGAAAAAAATAAAATAAGAAGACCCAGCACTGTATATGAAATCTGACACAAAAGAAACTGATGTAACAAAGCAGTATCCATAGCAACAACAACTTAATATTTCAGTCCTCTTCAGCTGCAGTGGATTAAATATAATGACAAGATGTTCCCTTTGAGAAGTAACCTGTTGCCATGACAACGTTGTATTCTGCAAAGTAAACAAGGGCTGGTCAGAAAGGAGATGGAAGCCTGCGACTGAATATCAAAAAGGCAAGAAGCTTCTGTAGCAGAGCAGGGCAAAACAAGCACACTCTAATCCGAGCGAGGCTTGCTCCAAACAGTTCAGAGGGGAGAGAGGATGCTCAGTTCAATAAAGCTTTGTCCTCTCAATTCTAAAGCAACGGGGGAGGCTGGAGGTTCGAGGCCAAAAGCAGCACCATTGAGAGAAACCAGTTCAGAGGTGAGGATGAGAAAGGAACAGGAGACAGCACAGGGTAGTGCTGAGCTTTAAGTTATCAGCTGTAGAAAGAAGGAAGGGAAGGAAGGCTGGCAAAGACAGATCCTGCAGGATTTCCAGCACAGAAACAAGTTTAACCCTCCCTGATCATCATCATCATCTACTTTCTTGGCTACACCAGGCTCATACTATTTGCACAGCACAACTGGCAGCCTTCGCCCACGAAAACGCCATGAAGGACTGAAACGTGGCAACAAGAACTTGCCTTAAGACATGAGTCTAAGCTGCAGTGAAGTACTCAGATCAGCTTTGGGAGTAACTGGGGTTCAGGACTTGCACCACCAATGGCTACTGGGGCATTGCCAGAGCTATGCAGGATTCAAGGCTGGAAACACCCAGTGAAACTCTCCAGAGTTTGGAGGCAACAGCAAAAGGCATTTGCAGATTTCCACGCAGCACTTCTCCGCACTGTCCTATCCTTGTCCTATCCTTGATGTGCATCCAAATCAGTTCTTTGCCCAGCACATTTAGCGAAGATCTTTGCTAGGAAGCCAGGTTTCTGAAAGCGACTAGACACGTGGTATACATAAGGTGGACGTTCAAGGTCAGGAATTGCATGTACAAGGTGGAGTCTTAGAACTTGTGATACAGCTTTTCATATTTCCCTTTTTACTACCCAAGTTCAGCAAGGAACGTGCTATGCAGTAATTGCACAGGGTTTTTTTTATACTGACTTAGATGCCCGAGACAGGGGTGAGGGAGGTGGCACTACAGCACTATCACACTGAACAACCTGTGGGGTTCAGCAGTTCATTTCCCCCAGCAACAGACGTGGTTTTATTTCATTCTGCTGTGGTCACCACGCACTCAAAGCTCTCCACCACATACTGCACTTCCCCTGGCTTTCTGAAACACCTGCCACTAACCAGCAACAGCTCAGAAAACATGAAAATAACTTAATGCTCCCATTAAGTTTAAAAAAACCAACACATCAAAGCAAAAATACCACAACCCAAACATCACATGCAGGGCAGCATTCTGTGCTACCCATTTAGCCACTCTCAGTATAATCATTCTGATGCTGTGTATTGAGGTAATCTGTAAACCAGAGGGATGCTTCAACAGCAGAAGGTTTTTAAACCAGTCAAATCACTCAGTCACAGACTACCCCTCAGTCTGCTTCCCTTAGGAACTCTCCAAAAAGAGTTTTCAAAACCAACTTGCTAAACCCCACTGCCTACTGCAACACATGGCTGTCACTAACACAAACCCCCCAGTTCAAAAAGAACTTTCAACAATTAACTTAGAAGCACTATCAGCCTAAGCAGCTCTCCCTACCCTGGAATAGAGCCTGTAGGAGAGGGCGCAGGGCTCTCAAAAGTTGGGATCACAAGGGGAACTGGAATAATCATCACTGCCCTTGGCCATCAGAGTGTAAGGACAAGTTGTTAGCTAAGGAAGTGGGCAAAACCAGCTGGAAGAGGTCATTATTTTTCTATAACAAAAAAAAATTAAAAGAGGAAAGACAGCTTAAAGGTAGGAAGAGCAGGGGTTGGGGAGGTTGCTTTTTTTCTTTTTAGTAAGCAGTAACAAGCTACAGCACTAAACAATGAATCTTACAAGACTGGGGTTTATTTATGAAGGCTGGTAAGAAAATCAATGGCTAACTAAATAAAACCAAAACCACGTTGGATACCTGTATTTTAGGTATTTTAGATTATAAATTGCATTCATAGACTTTAACATTGATGTAGCCAAACGATCACTATTACTGGCAAAATAATCAGCTGCAGAAACTGAAAGCGTGGTGCAGTAAGGCCGTTCCTAGGTATTTGTGATTTCTGTACAGTTAATATAAATCTCAAGTAGTTCGGAAAGAGAAGGCTTCAAGAAAAGGGCCTTTTTAAAAAAAAATCCTCTTATGTAAATCATCCAATATTCAGGAGGAAAAAAAAAGCTCTTTAGAGGCAGTTCTAAAAAACATCTGGCAAGGATCATTTTGTTCCATCTCTAGAGGTACAAAACAGGAGAGAACAAAATTACTCCACTCCAACTTCAGCTGGTTAGAAAACCCAGTTTCTCAGGGCCTGCAAGGGACTGGTGTGACATTCAAGAGATCCAGTTGGTAGGACACTGCTTCATTTTCTGCTGTGCATCTATTAAAACAAAATTCAGAAGTTGCCTTGCCACGTTCCTCCCTCATCAGTGCTACGAAGGCTCTGTCCGCACAGGCTTTAGCCTAAAACCAGACCTTCACGTGTATTTGCTCCTCTGCAAGTCATCAAGATTTCACCACAGCGAAGCAAAAGAGACTGCCCACAACCACAGTAAGCCTCTGTCATACATCACAGCTCCATTCTTACTATCTCCAAGCATCTGCTTTTGGTTGAGAGACAGGATACTGAGCCAAATGGATTCTCAACTGGACCCCAGACCACCATTCTCCTGCATGTTATGTTCCTACATTACACAGTTCAAAATACAAAAGGGACGATATCAGGTTCAGGCCACTCAACCAGAAAAAACCACCCACCTAAAACTACCACAAACCTGCAAGTTAGGTGCCGAAGAAAACCGGAATTGGCTCCCTTCCCAACTCCTCCTCACAACCAAACAGCAGCTCTGGCTTTGGGGCAATGAGTTGTTTATATTAGTTTGGTTTTATTATATGGGGACCTATTCCAATGCAGAGATTAAACAATGGCTTGTTAGCTTTTCCCAACAATTATTTTCTATATTAATAATAGGACTTCAAGTTACCCGATTCCACGTGTCCCGTTTGCACTTGTGCCTTAAACCTTTTTTTTTAAAGGAATATTTTAAAATCCCTTCACTAGAAGCGGTACCTTAATGCAAATATTCTTGCTAATAGTCAGCCTCTAATAAGTTTAAGCTTGATTTAAAAATCTGTTGTAACAAATGCACAAGGAATTTGTGTTCTGAGTGAAAAAAATCAAACCTGTGTTTCAGGCAAACAAATTTATACAGGAACGTTTTTAGAGATTGCTCAATCTAAAGCAGGAATGAATAAACATGTACTAACATTTTTATCTTCAGTACAAGCTCCAACCTGCTGACTGACTGCAAAGTCAGGACTTTAAGGAAGTGGAGGACTCTGTGTTCCGCACCCGTGCTGTTGTTTGCAGAAGGAAGTAGTTGCAGAAGTTGGAGTCAGACAGGGAAAGCTTTTCCAAGATAATGTTATTTTTATTGGGTTTATGGATGAGGAAAAGAAAAAAAGCCTATATAGTCCTTAGAAGTATTGTCCCCTCCTCAAAAGGCAGGGTGGAAACGATGATGATAATAATAATTCTGAGATAAAAGTTATTGCAAAGGAAACAAGCAGTGTCTCCACGTAGGGATTACCTCTGGGGGTACATTTTTGCTTGCAGATTTCATTAATCACCTCTCTAATATCTGTCTTCCAGTATTTGTTTACTTTCAACTAAGGAAGACGCCAGTATTTCGATCACAAGTTCAAGAAGAATGACTTTGGAAATCTTTGCATGATGCAAGGTTCTTTATCTGGTCTACACATGATTTTAACAGAACCGGAATGTTACTTACTTACAAGCAACATTTACGGTGCTAAGTAAATATGGAAATGAATTCAATATGGAATGATGTTGCTTTAAGTGTTTATCCTGTACAGTTTTGAAGGTGGCCAGGCAGTACCTCTGCACTTCCCGGAGGAAAGGCTCACTGTGAAGAGAGACCATGTACTAACTACATCAGCACCACTTCTTCAGCACAATCGGTTTACAAGCAGGACAGTGGAAGCAGGCAGCGATGGAGCAGATAATTTTTTTCATAAAGCTTCACTGAGGTTAGATGCAATCATCTACCACTCAGCCCCTCGCTTGCTTGACAACAGATACATCGAGAAGCAACAGCACGTGTTAAAAGTGATAAGCATGAAGAAAGTGAAGCATAAAACAAGCTTGAAGATATCCCTTGTTCCACCATACATCTGGAAATACAAAGCTCTAATTAAAACAAATTACAGCCTAAAGAATTGGAAGGAAGCAGGAAGGGGTAATCTTACTGATGGAAGTCTTGAAAAAAAGCTAAAAGTGAAGCCAGAACAAAGGGAAGCAAGACTATCAAATGCTTGGCCACTACTCCTTCATCCAAAGGACAAAACACAATCACTTCCTAGAATATATTTGTAACTCCAAATAGTTGTTTGGAATGGAACTGTAACTCACCAGACCACCTATCAATAGTCCCTGAACTGGAGAGAATCTTCTGGGCACCCAGCCAGCTGAAAACTTCACCATTAGCAGTAACTGCATAAGCACACTCCCCAGTCTGATCAAGGAGAAAGGGTCTAAGTATCTTGCCAGTAGCCCAGGTAACTAACAGCAGGCAGCCTTAATTCTACCAACAAGGGCTTCTTCAGTTTGGGGTTTGGTTTTTTTTTTTCCTGGGGGGGTGTTGGGGGTTTTTTTATTTGTTGGTTGGTTCAGGAAGGAGGTTGGTTTTCTATTTGTGATGGGGTTTTGTTAATTTTGTTTTATCAAAGCATAACAGTCTCATACACCTATACACAAACCTAAGGAACCACTGTAAGATACTGGCTGACCATCTCCAAAGCTGGCAATACAGCTGAAAGCTGTTTTGTGTTGAAACATGGGGGAAGGAAAAGCTGAGAACTCAAAAAAAATTAAAAAAAAAAGAAAAATCACTGAAGATCTGCTGTGAGAGGAGTACAGGGAATAAAACTATTCATACACTTGCTAGGAGCAGGAACCACCTGATTCCACACGAGTGTAGCACAGACACCAGAGGCATCCTCCAAGGGGGGTTTCGGGGAATCAGTACAACCAACATCACATCGACAAGTTCTCGTGTGCAAGTGATTAAGTGAAGAATGCCTTGCCTGGCACGTGATTCCAGCAGTAACATAATACTCGTGTTTGACAATCAGATTCTGTTCTAAGAAAACAGAGAGGTGTTTTTGGTTTTTTTCTGCCTGTGCTATTCTAAGTCAACCTTGTATTTTAAAATAAGCACGACTAATTTTAAGTTCAGAAGTGGCATTTATTTTTTTAAATTCATCCACAAATTATAACTGAAAACCAGCACAAAGCAGAACACTCCGTAGCCTCCCCATCCCTTAACACGTTCTCCTCTGCTTCTAAATCAGTATTTGAAACAAACACTAAAAGGACACAAGGTGTCACATGCCTGTATTCCTGCAGAGCAGTGTCACATACCTGTAGACATCCAAGTGGCTCCTTTATCAGGAATAAGAAAGTTTCTAAAGCCCAGGCCTGTGGAGACACCCCTTTCAACTATGAGGTGATTCAGTCAGAGGTTCAAGGGAATTACGCTCTATCATCATTAGCAGGCCTTGGTTCAGCTAATGGCACAACTGACCAGTGACCCACACTAACCAGCTGCTCCTGATTTTTGTGCTTTACAGGTATAAAAAGAAATGCAAATGGGAACGACACTTGAGATAACATATGGATATGGACATGGCACTAACACGGCCAAAAATACACAGCTTTATCCATCATTCCCTCCTCAGCTTCTAACAAGAGAGGGGAGGTAGCCCCAGCAATGCACGCTGCACAGGTGAACGACTATGTGTGCAAGGCTAAAAGTCAACCTTCTGCTGTAGTGTTCCAGAGACGGCACTACGAGCAGCCCAAACTGTCCCGCCACCTTCAAACTCAATACACTCCAGTAAATCAGAAACACGTTACCCTGACTGAAGCATTTCCCCTCAGCAACAGACCCCACGGTGCAGAGATCAGCTCTCCAGGCCAATGGGCCAGGCGGAAGGTCCCCGTGGAACAGCACCCAGCTTGGCACAAGTTCAGCCACAACTGTGAGTGGGAACATGCTGCAGAATCAAGTTTACTCCCACTCAACACCCTCAACTCCTCTCAAACCCATTGATATTTAGCAGCAACGAGCCACTGATGGCTGTCCCATGAGGACCTCAAAGCCACTTATAACCACATTATCAGTACACAAAACTGTAGAGCCAAAGTCCTCTATTTTATTCAGTTCAGTCTAAAAATGTGTTTAGCTAGCCCTTCAAAAGCTGACATGTGTATCGCTTACACAGCTGTCATGTGACAAGCAGCTCAACACATAAGACAATATCGCTGCATTTCAGATGCATGTGTTATTTGCATGTGACTGACAAGCAGGCAGAAGCACGCTGGCTAGTGGGGCTTTTCTCCTTCTTACTTGAGGAAGTAGCAGCAGCAGCAGGATCACTGCCCCTCGATCAATGCCAGAACCACCCATCCTCAGAGCAACCAATGGCTGCTGATCTACGACCCTCCTGGAACATGATCTAAACAGTCTGTTGCAGGCCCAAACATTCCCTAATAGCCACTTCGGCAACGCCGCATCCCGCAGAGCTCCTCCGCAGCTCCCCACGGACCTGCCAGAAGGTTGGCACGCAGACAGCGCAACTGAAATTCAAACTGCACCACGAGGGGGGGAGAGAAATAATAATAATAATAAAAAACCACAACTAAGCCCACACAGCTTCAACGTTTTGCTACATGCACCCCTCAGCCAGCAGATCCCCTGCTCAGTGCCCTCATGCACCGTACGAACGGCTGCACAGCAAAGCTGATGTGCTTACGAGGTTCTGAGGAACATGCAATAGTAATGAAATGATTTCATAAACATTGCAGAAGTCACAAATAACAGCAAAAAATCATCACTGTTTAGGGGAGGCCAGAGTGATGTAGCCTACCTGCAGGGGCTGAATGGATCATCCATGACTATGACAGGCTCTTGTGGGTTTAGATGTATTCCTGAACCCTCTACTTAACAGCTAAAACTCTGCCTTTTCCACTCTACCAACTCAAAATGGAGGCACATGCAGTCTGAGAGACCTCAGAGAGCTTTCACTGAGCTTGTGCTATGACCTAAGCCTGCACGCAGAACGCAGAAACTTCGCCCTCGGACTGACAGGACTGAGCATGTGCTGTGACCCTCCCTCATCCACACACTGTCTCCCAACGCAATCAATCTCAACCCCGCTGTTTCCGTAAATAAAGCGCCGGGAGGAACAGCCTCGGCAGCTCCTGCATACCAAGCTAGTGTGCAGGGAAGTGGGGCCTTCGCGAGGGGATCTGATACAGCCAACGCTCGAGAGCAGAGCGATGCAAACTCTCTGTTTCCAGCACTTTTTAGAGCTTCTCCGACAGAAACCCGCATCAATGTAGTTTATTTTTTTAAAAGCTATTCACAAACTAGGAAGAAAAAGCCTTTAGAGGGTGCTGCTTTTTCTTTTTTTTTTTTTTTTTAAGGGTTTGGTTTTGTTTGTTTTTTTTTTTATTTGAAATCGATCACAGAATGGTAGGGGTTGGAAGGGACCAGAACTGAGTACTGTGTTCAGTTCTGGGCTCCCCGGTTCAAGACGGATGAGGAAATACTAGAGAGCCCAATGCAGGCTATAAGGATGATGAAGGGACTGGAACATCTCTCTTAGGAGGAAAGGCTGAGAGCCCTGGGGCTGTTTAGCCTGGAGAAAACAGAGGGAATCTTACCAATGTTTACAAATATCTGCAGGGTGAGTGTCATGTAGAAGGGGCCAGTCTCTTGTCAGCGGTGCCCTGGGATAGGATGAGAGGTGATGGTAGCAAGGGGAAACACAAGAAGCTCCACCTCAACATGAGGAAAAACTTCTTGA